>CAOKZL010002887.1:0-17500 GCA_948472985.1 Iguana delicatissima
AGCTCTTACTATCAGGAAATTTTTCCTAATGTTTAAGTGGAGTCTCTTTTCCTGAAGTTTGAAGTGATTGCTCCATCTCCTAGTCTCTGGAGCAGCAGAAAACAGGCTAGCTCCATTAACATCCCTTCAAATATTTAAACATCACTGTTATGTCCCCTCTGAACTTTCTCTTCTCCAGGCTAAACACATCCAGCTCACAAGGCTTCATGGTTTCCAGACCTTCACCATTTTGTTTTTTTTGTTTTTTTAAAAAATATTTTTATTAAAGTTAAAGATGAAAATTAAAAAAAAAACAAAAACCTTCCCACTTCCAAGCTTTTTCCTTTTTTTCCAGTTGAGTCTGCTTGCTTACATTCCATTCGTACATAGTTTCTGTTTAAAAGATAATCTTACATTGTTGCATCTTACCTAATTACACTGCTGCTTTGTTGCATTACTTTATTACATTGCTGCCTTGCTTTACATACAATCTTGCTTTATTCTTTTTTCTTTTCTTATACTATATCTTTATCCAATTCAAGACTTCTTTCCATTCCCTTTCAAAATTCTGGATAGGCTTATTTTTCAGTGAAAATGTTAATTTTTCTATCTCTATCATATCCAGAACTTTTAATATTCATTCTTTTATAGCAACAAAGTTCCTTTCTTTCCAATATTGTGCATAAGTCAATCTTGCAGCAGTTATCACATATAACAATGTCTTCCAATGACATCTTATCTCTCTTTGTTGCCCTAGCATATTTAACAAATACAACTCTGGCTTCATTTCAAAATTTAAACTGTAAATTCTTTGAATTTCGTCATGTATTTCCTTCCAAAATTTCCTTGCTGTCTTACAGGTCCACCACATATGAAAAAAACGAGGCCACCTTTTCATCACATTTCCAACATCTTTCATTTCCATTTTTAGTTATTTTTTGCAACCTTTCAGGTGTCATATACCATTTATGTAGCATTTTATAAAATTTTTCTCTTAAATTTAAACTTGGTGTAAATTTTATATCTGTTTTCCACGCCCTCACCCATGTATCCAACTCAATTGGATGTCCAATATTTTGTGCCCATCTAACCATATTATCTTTGACAGTCTCTGATTCCATTTCTCTTTGCAGCAATAGTTTATAGAATTTGGAGATTCTCTTCTTTTGGTCCTCCTTCATCAATACATCTAGTTCATTTTCTTTGCTTTCAAACCCATATAACTTTTGATCCATTTTACATTTCTCTTTAAGTTGTCTCCATGGGAACCAATTAAATTAATGTCCCAAAACTTTTAGTTCTTCTTCTGTACGCATTCTTGGCTTATCCCCTTCCCATTTCAACACATCTTGATAAGTTAATACATTTCCTTGTTTTGTTAGGGCAAGTTTACGTGCTTCTAGAGGTGAGGTCCAAATCGGAAGTCTTCTATAAAACTGGTGCTTTATTTGTAACCACACTTTCGATAATGTCTTTCGAATACGATGCTTAGCGCTTCACCATTTTGGTTGCCCTCCACTGGTCATGTTCGAACTTCTCAGTCTCCTTCTAGAAGTGTGCTGCCCAGAACTGGACACAGGATTCCAAGCGGAGTCTTGGAATCGTTCTGCAATGGCCCTTCGTTAGTGAATTGCAACCAAATGCAGCCCTGAAAGCCCAGCATGTGGAATGTGCAACCCAGCATATGGACATGGATGCACATGTGCAACCGTGCGCAATGCACACGTGCCTCAATGTGCAAGCACGTGCAGGGCGTCACATGCCCAGCTCCACACCCAAAGGATCGCAGCCAATAAATGTGTGTGTTTTCTTGATTCTGTAAGTCTGGAGTGTCTTAACACTCTTAGCCCGTGATTTCAGAGGAAAAACCTGGGAGAATCCGGGCTCCGAGAACCCGGAACGTCCGTTCCCCCCACTCCTCCTCCGCCTTTCCTGACTAAACCACCCACAGGTTTGTGTTTATTGAACCCACTGAGGTTGGGGGAGAACTGGACGGCCTGTTGTGTTGCACAAACCTCCAGGTTCTTTCTTTCTTTTGTAAACGTTATTAAAAACATGCATATTTTTTATAAATATGTATGTATTAAAATATAAATAGATGATAGGATCATCTAGTTATGGATATTTCAGTGGAATTTCGAAGAAAATGAACAAGCTTATGTTAGCTGCCGTTCTCTAAGAAGTTGCGAGTCAAGCGCGTAACTGTATTATCCCCGTCTGAGTTGCTGTAGGGAGGGCGTTGGTTTAGTCAGTGTGATGGTAGTTTAGTTTAGTTAGTAAATATCTAGTTATTGGGGTATGTATGTTTCCTTATATGTTGCTTTATTTTAGTCGAAAGCATTTCCAATAAAAATATGTTTTTTAAAAAAACCATATGATTTATACACCCAAAACAACTGAAAAAAGTCAACATAATGCAACCACAAAGAAACAGAAAGGGGGGAAAAAAAAGGAATACCATATAAATATGCCCTAGATACTAATTCTAAAATTCTAACACTAAGCAGTAACATGCGGTACTAATTACTAAATAAACCCCAAATAGTGAAACAAAGGTGGTTTCCCACAGTCCTAATGCTGACTATAGGACTATAGTATAGGCTATAGGACTATTATTATTATTATTATTATTACTGTTATTAATTTTTCCTCCACTTCCTCCTTTTCTTCTACTTCTTCATCTATATTCTGCTTTTTTTCCTGATAAGGACTCAAAGCAGCTTACAGTAATTTAAACAAACATAATTAACAATCATGGTATACAAAAGTTAAAACACAAATTAAACAATCACATAAGATAAGATGAATATCGATTCATGAATTTGTTAATTAATTAATTATTTACTTAATTAATAATCAATAACTGTAACTAACAATATTATAATTACAATTATTAATAATAATTAATGACATCATTAATTAATAATATTAATGAATGCGATATCAACATCAATCAAACTTATCAATTATAAGCCTGAGAAAGTCAGTTTCCCTCTCGTCAGCCTTTCCTGGATGACAGCCAGAACCCACTAAATTTCGGAGAGACCTGTGCAGCTTTTGCTGTGTTTCATGGCTCTCCGGTTTCCACCTTGGACGGGACCCCTGCCCAAGCAAGGAGGAGGCGCCCGTGCCCCCGCGTGCTCTCCGGCTTGGTGAATTCAGTCCTTCTGGGAGCTGGCTGTGTCTGCACTGGAACCTGTCCTGGCATCGATACGGAGGTGGATGCCAACGGGTATCAGATCACCGGGCCCGCGCCCTCCAGCGTTTGGCAGATGCATGTGGCCGAGCAACGTCAGAGTGCGATCGAAAGGGGGGGGGAGCCCAGGCAAGCGAAGGGGCAAGGTTATTATTAATGAGGAGGAACACACAAAAATATTGTCTGAAGCAGTGGAACCCTGGAATTTATGGACTGAGTTCAGGAGAACCTGAAAGAAAGGCCCTGATGAGCCTACAGGGAAGGGCAAGGTTGCACATCCGCCTCTCCTGTTGAGTAGTTGAGTGCAAACAACGGTACGCTTTGCATGCTGTTTGCAGCAATTAAAGTACGGGGAAAGTTTGAGGGGGCGAGAAAACCAGGACATTTTAAAAACAGATGAGAGAGCAGGAAGACAAGAAATTAACCAGGATCATCTGCACCAGCTGGTGTCGGGTAGCGGTTTGAGTGTTGGGTTACAACCCTGGAGAGCAGGGCTTGATTCCCTGCTTGGCCATTGGAAACCCACTGGGAGACCTTGGGTGCATCACACACTCTCAGCCCCAAGAAAACTCCATGAGAGGTTTGCTTTAGGGTCGCCACAAGTCAGAAATGACTTGAAGGTACACAACAACAACCTTTGCCACAACGGGCCAGATTGAGAGAATGCTGACCGCTCCACCACTGCCAAGTGGCTCTCCTTTAACAGAATCCCAGCCCTCTTCCTTTCCTGCTCCGTCCTGTTCCTAACCAACCTGCTAATTCTTTTCTTGGGGAAGGGAGGCGCGATCGGCTGGCCGATTCTGGACTCCTTGTCATCGCATGCCAGGCGTGTTCAAAGGGCCCAACGACTTTTCTCCCTGGGAGCAGCTGTGCCTTTTTCCTTCCCTGGGCTATTTTCTTCCCGTACATCTCTCAGAAAACAGGTGTCCTCGGACGAGGGTGAAGAACGCACCATGTGTCGACTGCGAGATGCGCTTCTCTTCTGGCACTTACAGTGTGAGGGGAGGGACTCAGGGCAGGTGCTGTGGCCAATCTTCGACCCTTAAGTTGGCTGGAGTTGTTTTGACTTTGGTTTTTGCACTTCATTAATGTTTAAATGAGTTTTCCTTTCAAGTGATTGGGAGAGTTTCTGTAACAAGTTGGCCCCTTCTGGTTTTTTCCCCATTCATTGTGACTGTTGTCTATCAGCCTGCTTATTCACCAGGTAGAATGTTTTGGATAGGCATTGGGTGTTTTGATGTGCTCATTGAACAGTAGCATTGGAAGGTATCCCAGTGGTCAACTAGTCCATCCCCTCTGCTGTTGCAGACATCCACAGCTCATAAAGGCAGAAGCGTCCCTTTCCTGTAAGCCAGGCACCAGAAGTGTATCTAGGGTGGGGCAAGTAGGGCTCGTGCCTGGGGCGCCAATGCCAAGGTGGCGCAAAAAGTCGTGCCGGAAGATTTAGTGGCGGTGGTGGAGAAGGAGGAGGAGGAAGAGGAAGCACTGGAGGTAGCTACGTTTGCCCTAAGAGCTGCTTATGCTAGTTACGCCGGGGGGTAAACAGCTCTTAGGGCAAACGTGGCTCCCTCCAGTGCTTCCTCCTGTTCTTTCTCAAAAAATTCTTTCTCGAATGGCTGTGTTGAGCAGTTCACTTCCTGCCCTTTGTAAAAAATCTTCGCCCGGTGCAGATTGTGCAATTTAAATTCCCACAGAATCATAGAACTATAGAATGGCAAGGGATTCCAAATCCCACCTGGTTTATTCCCTGCTGATGCAAAGGGTCCGCAGCTAAAATATCTCTGGGAAGTGGCTTTCCAGTCTCTCCCGAAAACGCTCCGGAGAAGCCGAGTTTGCCTCTGGTCCAACGGAATCTGTCCCACTATCTGTCCCATGCTCTGACCATGAGTGTTGATTTGGTTTTGTAAGTGGCACAGCTGCTTTCAGGACAAACTTAGAACAGTGGTAGGTGGATGGTTACAACTTCAGATAACTTTCCAGACACGTCTAAGGAAAGAACGAGAGCTGAAGAATTAGACCGTTACGATTTCAGGTAACCTTTCGACGCTTCGAAAGAAGAATTAGCGCTGAGCTCAGAAATACGTTTCTAATCCGGGTCGCCGTTTCGTCACTCGCTTGTCCTCACGCGGAATGCACCTTTTCACACGATAACTTACAGTTTGTGCAGTTCTTAGTTCGCAGTTAAGAATACCAGTCTTTGCAATATGCAGTGGTTTGAATTTAATGTATACAATGATTTATAGCTTGTCAAGTTCTTAAGAATACCAGGGTTTGAAGTGTGCAGCGGTCTGAATGTTGGACGACAACTTTGGAGACCAAGGTCCACGACTGGGGCCATTTCCACACTAGCCTGTTATAGCGCGATGATTCCACTTTCCACATCCTCTGGAATCCTGGGGTTTGCAGTTTCGGGACTGGCCCCTCCCGAAACTGCAAACCCCAGGATTCCAGAGGATGTGGAAAGTGGAATCATCGCGCTATAAGAGTGTAGTGCGGAAAGGGCCTCAGAGTTCCACAGGAGGTTGAAAGTGGAATAACAGCACTATAAGCGCAGTGCGGAAAGGCCCTTAATGATGCATTCTTAACTACCGCTTGTGAAGTAGGATCACGGCTCTTGAAATTCAATATGGACATAACATTTTTAAAAAATATTCTGCACAAATATCCACAAAGGATTGATTTTCTGGTTTATAACTTTTATTGAGATTCCCCCCCCCCCCAATATGGAATAAAGTTTTAAACAAAGCAACTAGGTGAGAAAAATTGAAGAGAAGAAAAGAAAGAGAAGGGAAAAGCCCCCAGAAAGGTAGATAAAAATGGAAAGAGATTTAGATAAGAAAGAGGAGGAAAAAAAGAAGTAAGAATGAATTCCAGCTCTTCCACAGTTATTAATGTATGTATTTAATCTATACCTCTCTCATTTATCACAGTAATTCCTCATTCTCCTGACAAATATCTAAATCCAAGTTTGCGAAAAGGACTGATTATTGGTTGATTGATTTAATTTCTATCCTGCCTTTCTCTCAATATATGACCTGAGGCGGCTCACAATATAAAGTAAATAAGACAATATAAAAATGAATAAAGCAATAAAAAAACCAATCAATCAATCAACCAAAAGTAAAACAACAAAAACGAATGTGGTTAAAGTGATGGATAATACAAAAATTTTAAGAGGCATGAAATAAACATTTTTATTAAAAGCATTAAGTTAAAGCAGCTGAAAAGGCAGTGACGATTAATGATTATTGAAGATGACAATAAAAATGCAGCAACCCCAATTAAAAGACCTTCTGCAATGGTCAGCTAACTGAAGACCTGGGCAAATAGTAATTTAGTACTATAAAATAGTAAATATAAAATAGTAAATAGTAATGAGAAGGACATCATCATCATCATCTTTATTTATATCCTGGTATTATATATTATATTTTTATATTATATTTTGCATGGGAAGGATTCAGAGCAGCTTCCAGTATTTTTTTTTAAAAAAAACATAGTTAAAAACCATGGAACACAAAAGTTAAAGCAGTTAAGTTAAAATTAAACAATCAAATAGAAATCAAAATAAAGTTAAAACACATAATTAAGACAGAAATATTTACCAATTCCACACAGTTCCCAATAACCAGCCCCTTTCATCGGCCAGGCCATGATCACATATTGAATGCCTGTCGAAATAGAAATGTCTTTATTATTTAATTATATCCCAGCTTTCTCCCAACTCAAGGCAGCCAAGAAGATTTAGAAAGGACAGATTTAAACATCCATGGAAGTATAAATATAAAATTTAAAAATAATTAAACCAATTATAAAGTTAAAACATTACATATTACAAGCATTAAATACACTAAAGTTCAGTTAAAAAACTTTGCCAGTCTTAAAACAGACTCACTCAGCCCCAGGTCGGTCAATTTATAAAAGCATGGCCATTTCCGCACTAGCGGGTTATAGTGCTATTATTCCACTTTCGACCTCCTATGGAATCCTGGGGTTTGCAGTTGAGGGAGGGGCCTTTGAGGATGGCCTGTGAGACCCCTCTCGAAACTGCAAACCCCAGGATTCCATAGGAGGTCGAAAGTGGAATAATAGCACTATAACCCGCTAGTGCGGAAATGGCACAAAACAGCACAAAAATGCCTTCATGGGCTGTGAGAAGGAGAGCAGGGACGGGGCCATCGTGGCGTCCCTAGGGAAGGCGTTCCAAAATCTGGGAGCAGCCACTGAGAAGGCCCCGTCCTCCTTGTTCCCACCAAACGAGACTGAGAAGGGCCTCTCTGGATTATTTTGGAGTGCCACTGGGTTCATAGGGGGAACCACGGTCCACCAAATTACCTGGGAACAAATTACCTGCGAAGAAGCCATACAGGGCAAGGGAAAGGGGTCGGGGAAGGGGGCAATCTAGCCTTGCATGGGCTGGAATTCCACAGCCTGGGGGCAGACACCGGGAAAGCTCCAAGCCATACCTTTGGGGGAGTGGGACGGAGAGAAAGCCCTCTCCTGGGGACCTTAAAACTCCTGCAAGGAGGTAATGGTGCTTTTGACGTGCTGGACCTAAGTCTAGGAATAATACTGGCGTCATTTTTCCCCCTTCTACCTTTGAAATGTACTGCTCTTTAGGCCATTTCTGCACCAGCTAGTTATAGTGCTATTATTCCACTTTCAGCATCCTGTGGAATCCTGGGGTTTGCATTTCAGGGAGGGGCCTCAAAGGCTCAAACCCTCAAGGGCCCCTCCCGAAACTGCAAACCCCAGGATTCCACAGGATGCTGAAAGTGGAATAATAGCACTTTAACAACCTAGTGCGGAAATGGCCTTAGCTTCTAAGTACTATTTATCCGAAGGAAGCAGCTTTTGATTTACCATGTGCTGTAGCTCTTCTCTGAACAATCCCAATAGGCAGACATTATAGGTAACTATAATTTTCATTTCATAGATAACTAACTTGTAGTATATATAAGTCTCTATAGATCCAAGATTTCAGGTTTCCTGGATCTCAGATCAACTCCTTCTCTGTTGGACTGTATTTCAAACTGTGAACACTGGTGTTGCTTTTTTTGAAATTAAACATATTTCATAAAATAGTGTTGACGCTTCTAAAAAAAGGTGTGACTAAAATGATATATGCAGCTCAAAGAAACTTTAAAAGCCGTTAATATAATAAAACCAAACAGCCAGGAGGTAGGGCGTGAGTGCAATAAATTATATGTAGTCAGGATCTTGATCCTGGAAAAGAAGAATTAAAGGGCCAAAGATTTAAAGAGCTCAGCAATTCATCTGGCAATGATCATCTAGATTTGTCGATGGGGAAGATCTGTTTGAACCACAATCGAGGAGATGGAGTGTGACTTTATGTTTTATGGACTTACACGACGATTGCGCCTTCCCGATTTGCAACACCGTGCAGCCGAATGTGCAAACAAATTTGAAATGTGCAATTGCTTTTCTAAATAATTTTTAAATTAAAAATTACATATATTAAAATTACACCAAACACTCCAATCAGACTAATAGAAAACTACAAACAAACCATAAAGGACTAGCTGACGAAATGATGAGCTAATGGACAAAATGTTAACTAACCCACACCTAAAACACAAAGGCGAATGCAATGAAAAAATACCCAGAACCAAAAGAAAGCAAACCTAGTACTATGTAAACTACAAATCTAACTAACAGTGACTTGCAGCCATCTTTTCTGTGGTGAAACAGAGGCCATTTCCGCACTAGCTTGTTATAGTGCGATGATTCCACTTCCAACATCCTTTGGAATCCTGGGGTCTGCAGTTTCGGGACGGCGCCTCCCGAAACTGCAGACCCAGGATCCAAAGGATGTTGGAAGTGGAATCATCGCGCTATAACAAGCTAGTGCGGAAATGGCCATAGATATCTTACTGTCCTACCTCACTGTTTATAAACTGGATATTATGCCTCCTAGTAGTCAACCAAAACTACTATTTGAAACTGATGATTCTCATTTCACCATATATTTTTTTTCTCAAAAAGGCTACCATAAAAGTCTTTCATCAAAGTTACTCGTGACTTTTCTCTAATCGAAGTAGAAAGTTTATCTGTTTCTGCTTTCACTTTTAAAAATCCATCTTCCTTAGAAGGAAGAGAGTTGTTGTTCCTTCCTTGGGCATATAATGAACTTGCTGCTGTAGTCCTAGAATCATAATGTTGGAAGAAAGCAAAGGGGCCCTCCAGTCCGGCCCCCTTCTGCCATGCAGGAAGACACAATCCAAGCCCTTCTTTTGACAGATGCCCCCCACAACCTCTCTTTAAAAACCTCCAAAGAAGATTTCCAACACACTCCATGGAGGCGGCAGCGTATTTCATTGTTGAACCGCTCTTACCATCAGGAAATTCTTCCTAATGTTTCCATGTAATCTCTTTTCCTGAAGTTTGAAACCATTGCTCCATGCCCTAGTCTCTGGAGCAGCAGAAAACAGGCTTGCTCCATCCTCCATAAGGCATCCCTTCAAATATTTAAACATGGCTATCATGCTGTCTCTTAATCCTTTCTTCTCCAGGCTGTACATCCCCAGTGCCCCAAGCTGCTCCTCATATCCTGGAATATTCTTTTCTAGCTCTTCTCCAAATGTTCATCCATCAGTCCCTGGAGGAACGGTTTCGGTTTGAACTCTAGCTTAATCTTTGAAATTCTCTGACTCTTTGCACCCAGTATTTTTTAGCTTGCTCACAAGTCCACAGCATGCGGTAAAATGTCCCTTCTTGTTTCTAAGATTTCCAACAAATATTTTAAAATGCGCAGTTGCAATGTTCAGCTGACGTCTGCATGCTTAATGCACCCTGTGTAACGTGAATGTTCGTGTCCGTGCACCTTGGCACCAGAGCCTGACTCTAGAACCAGTTTCCGCACAAGACGGTTATAGCACTATTATTCCACTTTCAACATCCTATGGAATCCTGGCATTTGAAGTTTAGGGAGGGAGCACAAGGCCCGTCGGATGTTGAAAGTGGAACAATAGTGCTGTAACGGTCTAGTGTGGAAATGGCCTCGGTGTACAAGACTGTTTCTGCCATCTTCAGTGGAACGCAGACTTTTGCCTCAAACAAACATGTCAAACAATTTCTGTAGGAGAATTTACACACGCTTAAGTCACCAAACAGGACGCTGGCTTTAATGTTACCCATTTAAATGAAAAAACCTTTTTCCAGGTGGAATTTGTTAACAGGATAATGGGTGACATTTATTCCCCTACTCCACAAGCATTTTGTAGTAGAGTTGTATGGTCAAGTTCTTCCCATCTGTGGATAATGGAATCTGCTTTTTATTAACGAACCACCCATCCATCGCTTTATTTTTCCAAGACATGGACTCAAGGCAGCTCATGGTAGGCAGAAAGCTACAGTAAAAACACGTGCAGTTAAAACTGTACAAAAGTTGTCATTAAAACAGCATTAAGCTAACAAACCAGGATTAAAAGTAGTAAGTCCAGTGAAAGGGAATATTTCACAATGATTAATTGATTATGAATGCTTGGTAATAATTAATAATATATTAATAATAAAAATGATATCTGTATCCAGGTACAGTAATATTTAATATTGATTGTTTGGATAAATATTGCCTGGATTTTTTTTCCCATAAGACTGTGGAAGTTCTCTCCTTGCATTTTTAAACTCGCGGTTTAATTTCCAAGATTTTTTCTGAACACTGGATTTTAGTTGTAATACCATTTGGCGTCCCTAAAGCCTCCCACAGATTGGATTTTATTCTCACACAGGAATCTGAGACGTTTAATAATAATAAAAAAATAACATCACAGGCTCTTTGTGAGTTGGGTGGCTGGCTTTTAAAAAATGGCAGAACCATCTTCTTTTTCCCGTTTTGTCTTTTCCGCCTTTCCAGGGTAAACCCTCCAGCTATATGTAAAAGGGTTCTTTCACTACCAGGCTGAACACGAGAAGTCGCTTCCCCTTTTTTACAAACAAAATAAATAATAACGGTAACACAAACCAGTGATTTGGCATTTTATCGTGGAGCCTGGCCATTTTCGACTTTTAAGAGACCGTCAAATCATGGGGAGTTGGAAAACGGCATTAAGGCTTGGCAGGTTTGTGTTCGCTGCAGAAGAGCTCTGTTCAGCAAAATGCGCATTTTACCTTGTTTCTCTGTTGAGGTTGATTTAGCTTAATGCCGTTTGAGATTCCCCGAATGCCCGGTTCACCCGAAAGGCCTGGGTTGTGTGCTACGGCATGGTGCGTGAAGACATTGGGAAACTGGTTCAGTGTGATTTTTTTCTTCTTTTTCCTTTAGCCATTTGTGCACTAGACTGTTATAGCGCGATGCTTCCACTTTCAACATCCTATGGAATCCTGGGGTTTGCAGTTTCAGTTTGCAGTTTCACGCTTGCTTGCTTTCTTTCGTTCCACTTGAGCAGCTTTCACTCATTTGGCAATTTTTCGCTCTTGTTTCATCATCTCTTTCCACTGCCGGGGGAATTTCCTTCCGCACATGGGCACCCCAAATATTCTCACCGGACGGTGACTGTGTCATTTTGGCACGGCGGCCCAGACGCCTTCTCTGCTGTGGCACCGAGGGAGTTGTCTATGGGTGGGGAAGAAGCAAAATGAGGGTGTTCCCCCCCCCCCAAATAAGAATTCTCCTCTCCGAACGAAATACTCCTTCGGCCTCCAAATCTCTAGCGTTGCGGTAAAGTCAAACTTCCACTGAGCATTGAGAAGGACGGTTTGGCCAATGAAGGGATGTCATGTTGAGGAGGGAGCGGGCCTGTTTTCCGCTGCTCCAGAGACGAGGACAAGGAGCAACGGATTCAAGCTGCAGGAAAGGAGATTCCGCTTGAACCTCAGGAAGAACTTCCTGATGGTCGAGCTGTCTGGCAGTGGAATAGGCTGCCTCACTGGAGTGTGGTGGAGTCTCCTCCTTCTTTGGAGGTTTTTAAGCAGAGGCTGGATGGCCATCTCTTGGGAATGCTTTGATGGGTTTTCCTGCATAGCAGGGGGTTGGACTGGATGGCCTTGGGGGGTCTCTTCCAACTCTATGAATCTATGATTCGAAGGAAAGGGTCAAGCAAAGAGACCAAAGGCAAACAGGAAGGGTTCTAAGTGAGAACCATGTTCAAAGACTCACTCTTTACGAGGCTATATATCTGGGGTCCGACAGAAAATTTCATTCAAGGAGCAGAATTCTCATTTGGGAGGGCGACGTCCTTCACTCCTTGTTTGAAACCAAGATGCATGAACCTTATAAGCAAAGTTGAAATCGTGCTGTTTCTTCTACTAGCGAGCAAACTGTGAAGCTTCTTCCTCTCAGACGTTTAACAATTAAATCTGATCAGGATAAGTGAAGACGTTTTTGTTAGAAACAATTGTGAAAATATATTCTTGATGGTGGAAGTGCTTAGTTAATGAAGAGTGATATTTATCAAGTACCAAGAGGGAAAGAAGGAAGTTTAAAAGTTTAGTATTTTAATTTATATGGTGGAAAGCATAGTGAATTTTGTTACCGATGTTTATTCATTTGTTTATGATGACAACGATATGGTTTAATGCAGTGTATCAAGAACAATGTTATGGTTTCTTGTTCCTTTTTCTTTATTTAATAAAAAGGGGAAAAAAAGAATCAATACAGGATGCAATTCATGATCTGCAGATGTTAGCAAACGACACCAAAGGGGCAAAACAAGAGGCTTGGTTTTTTTAGACCCGCTTTGCCAAGGGCTGTTGTTCCTTCTCCCTCTGCTCCATGTTTCCTGAACATTTTTTGTTGTGTGTGTGTGTGTGTGTGTGTGTGAATGACAACCTCATTTGGCAGAGCAATGCCTGGTTTGAGAATGTCCTCCCCTTGCATCCTCAGTTGGTCAAATGTCGGTTTCATTTTTGTGGCACGTTAAATCTGGCTTTTTCATGACATTTTGGGGCCTGACGGTTTCATCCAAATCTGTATCCGTGTATGGCTTTAGACTGCTTTTAACATTTTAGTGCGTATTAGTTTTTAAATGGTCCAGTGGTTTAAAAATAATTCAAACATTCCAATTTATTGTTTTCAAGTTTTAGATTATTCACGCTGATTTTATTGTAACCCGGCCGAGATGCTGCATCAGCCAGCGTAAATCTCCTTGTACAGGCCTACACATTCGGTCGGCTATGTAACCTTTGTGTTGGAAGGCAATGTTGCCCAACTGGACCGGGACATCAATGGTTCAATTGAGTTCATGATGGAATATCCACGTGTCTGTATTCGTATGAGGTTATTGTGTCACTTCCTGTTGCAATTTTGAGAGGGACTGCAGAATAAAAGGGAGGTATTTGGAGACCGCGCAGGGTTCTGGAATGCTTGTGGCAATGGGTGGTGCTGTTTTTGCATGTTTTCACAGATTTGAGGGAATTTCTGTGTAAATTGTGGGCAAAAGGTGCTCCCAAATTACACCAAATATTTAATTTTGAATGGAGGTTGTTGAGGGCCTTTAGGGGACGGTGGAGGGCGCAGGGCCCCATATACGGTGCCCAGACCTGCTTTAGAGGAAACAGGTGATTCCTTAACACAACTAGCATTTGGGGGGGTTATGAGTGGTCCCTCAGAATATATGGCCCACACAGCGCCCTTGGCACCCCTGATGGGAGTGAGTTGGAGCTGTATACAAACAAACTCTTCCTCATGCTTGACATGAGCCAGCAGTGTGATGCGGCAGCTAAAGAAGCCAATGTGATTCTGGCTGCATCAATAGGAGTACAGAGTCTAGGCTAAGGAAAGTAACAGCATCACTCTACTCTGCTTTGGCCAGACCCTACTGGGAATCTTGTGTCCAGTTCTGGACACCATAGTTCAGGAAGGACATTGAGAAGCTGGAAAGTTTTCAGAAGTGGGAGACCAAAATGGTTAAAGGCCTGGAAACTGTGAAGCCCTATGAGGTGTGGTTAAGGGAGCTGGGTATGTTTAGCCTTCTCAATTCAAGGAGGATATTGACAAGCTGGAGTGTGTCTAGAGGAGGGCGACTAAAATGGTGGGGGGTTTGGAAGCCATGAAGCCCTCTGAGGAGCGGCTGAGGGAGCTGGGGATGTTTAGTCTGCAGAAGAGAAGGTTGAGAGGGACATGATAGCCCCTCTCAACCTTTTAAATATTTAAATGTTTAAATATTTGAAGGGATGTCATATCAAAGAGGGAACGGACTTGTTTTCTGTTGCTTCAGAGTCCAGGACAAGGAGCAATAGATTCAAGCTGCAGGAAAGGAGATTCCACTGAACATGAGTCAGCAGTGTGATGCGGCAGCCAAGAAAGCCAATGCAATTCTTGGCTGCATCAGCAGGAGTATGGTGTCTAGATCGAGGGAGGTACTGGTACCACTCTACTCTGGTTTGGTTAGACCTCATCTTGAATACTGTGTCCAGTTCTGGGCACCCCAATTCAAGAAGGACATGGTCAAGCTGGAGCAAGTCCAGAGGAAGGCGACCAAAATGGTGAGAGGTCTGGAAGCCATGCCCTATGAGGATAGACTTAGAGAGCTGAGGATGTTTAGTCTGCAGAAGAGAAGGTTGAGAGGGGACATGATAGCTATGTTTAAATATTTGAAGAGATCCCATGTAGAGGAAGGAGAGGGCTTGTTTTCTGCTGCTCCAGAGACCAGGACAAGGAGCAACGGATTCAAGCTGCAGGAAAGGAGATTCCACCTGAACCTCAGGAAGAACTTCCTGATGGTCAGGGCTGTCCGGCAGTGGAATCTGCTGTCTCGGAGTGTGGTAGAGTCTCCTCCTTTGGAGTTTTTTAAGCAGAGGCTGGATGGCCATCTCTTGGGAATGCTTTGATGGGTGTTCCTGAATGGCAGAGTTGAGTTGGACTCGACAGCCCCTGGGGTCTCTTCCAACTCTGTGATTCTATGAAGAGAAGGTTAAGATGGGACATGATCACCGTGTTTAAAGATTTGAAAGTTTCTCATATGGAAAACAGAAAAAGCTTGTTTTCTGCTGCTCCGGCGAGCAGGACATGGAGCAGTGGATTCAAACTACAGGAAAAGAGATTCCACCTAAACCTCGGGAAGAACTTCCTGCTGATAAGAGCCGCTTGACCGGATAATACCCTGCTGTCTGAGGGTGTGGCAGAGTCTCCTCCTTCTTTGGAGGTTTCTAAAGAGAGGCTGGATGGTGTTCTGTCAAAAGGAGTGCTTTGATTCTGTCTTCCCGCATGGCAGAAGGGGGTTGGACTGGATGGCCCCTTGGGGTCTTTTCCACTTTTCGGATGCTATGATTCTGTGGCCATTTCCACACTAGCCTGTTACAGCGCTATGATTCCACTTGCAACGTCCTATGGAATCCTGGGGTTTGCAGTTTCGGGAGGGGCCGACTGGCCCCTCCGAAACTGCAAACCCCAGGATTCCATAGGACGTTGCAAGTGGAATCATAGCGCTATAACAGGCTAGTGTGGAAATGGCCTATGATTCTCAATCCCCGATCCTCCTAATTGAGCTTTCACGGGGGAGCTCTCCGGAGATGCTTCCAGAGATTTCTTTGCGGAAGAATTCCTTTCGAACTGGGAGCTAATGCTGATATATTAAAATTTCATCAACGTAATCGTGTTGGCTACGAATGCATTTGATGCTAAATATGCAGGGATTGAATTTCCCCAAGCTTTCAAAGGACACCCAGTGAGGAGAAGTACGACTGTTCTCCCGCACTCCTCCCAGGCATTTCCGAAGGAGAACAATTTAGCTTTCTAATATTTTTGATTGACTTGGCGCTGTCGGTGCAGCTGGCAAACTTCAGGAACGCTATTGATTTTCGCCTCTGTGTGTAAAATTGCATGTTGCATAATTTTACCATAAACGTGGACAGAATTGGAGTTTGATTTTTTTTAAAGGTGCATGCTGAATTTATTCTCAGATCAGCCTTCCTCAAGCTGCCCTCCGGTATATGCTGTACTATATCTCCCATCATCCCCTCCGCCTGGCCAACAGACGGGGGATACTGTTAAAAATTCCGCTCAGAAGCTCATCTTCTTTAACAGGAAGCCATGATTTCTGCTTTCTTTGAAGCAAGGCTGTATAGTTCTACCGGATGAACTTCTACAGCGTGTCTCACTAAAATACACGTACTCTTAAGAGGGCAAAAGACTCCAACAGCAGAGAGATGCTGCAAAATTACAAGAGAAACTTTAAATGAGGTTTGCAGCTCTGTGCTTTGACCATGCACATTGCAGTGCAGGGACAATGACTTGAACATCTTAGCTAAGCTTTAATTTAAGATGGAATTTGTCATTCTGATTGTAATATTATTATAACATTTATTCTTCAATATAAACGGATTCACTTAGACTTCAAATCACCACCATAGCTGCTATTAGCCTCTGGCCCCTCCCTAAACTGCAAACCCCAGGATTCCATAGGATGTTGAAAGTGGAATAATAACACTATAACGGTGTAGTGTGGAAATGGCCTTTGTGTTCCTTGTTCTCCCAAGCAGAAACCAGCAATTTCCTAGCTATTTTGTGTAGTCTTTGAGGATTATCTGTGCTTCAGGGGCTCAGAAATACATGTTGTTTTTTGTTCAGAAAGGAGGCAAGTTCCTACATTAAGCCGATGGAATGTACCTTTGCAGTCACGGTTATGCAATGGTTGCACAAAGCCATCTCATTACTGAATTGCAGTGTTGTACAACCAAGGCACAACCAAATGCCATGGCACGTGCAATGCACTTTGATAGCTGTAATGTGCAACCATGCACAAGCCAGCTTCTGCAAACTTGAATGCAATACAACTGATCTGTGTTAGACAAAAATGTCCACCTACTTCTTTAGGGAAATTGATGCCTGTGTATGTCTTCAGTTGGATGCTGGCCGATATGTTGCCTGAACAGAAAATAAGTTTCTTGTGCCCAAAAACACGACATCTCGTCAAGGATGTAATCCCTGAGTATTTCAACTTCACATGAAAGAATGAACAATTACAGTAGTTTTCTTCCCCCGTGGGAGAAAATAAATATTCCGCATCTCCCTATACAAACCTGTTGGGACTCTAAGATTGCCACGGGAAGCCCTTCTTTCAGTTCCACCACCATCACAAGCCCAGTTGATGAGAGAGGGGACTTCTCAGTGGCTGCCCCTCGACTCTGGAACTCCAGAGCCCAGTTCTGGGCATCTCATTTCAAGAAGGATATCGACAAGCTGGAGCGTGTCCAGAGGAGGGTGACCAAAATGGTGAAGGGTCTGGAAGCCATGAAGCCCTATGAGGAGCAACTTGGAGAGCTGGGGATGTTTAGCCTGGAGAAGAGAAGGTTAAAGGGGGACATGATAGCCATGTTTAAATATTTGATGGGACGTTATGTTGAAGATGGAGCAAGCTTGTTTTC
>CAOKZL010002887.1:20000-146560 GCA_948472985.1 Iguana delicatissima
CGTGATTTCTACACTAGAAAGTTGTTTTCCATGCCCAAACCACTTGCATTTTGTGCAGACAAAGCTTTTGTGAAGTGTAGGAAACTTCATAGGCGGCTGTTGTTTTACCCAAGAAGGTTTTTCAAAAGTTAAGAAATCTGGTCTTAACAGGAAAACGAACAAAAGATTCCGTTTGCTTGCTTGTTTGTTTGTTTATGGCATTCATAGGCCCTTGAGGCCCTAGATAAAAAAAAATTGAAACATGCCTAGACACATCTTAAAACAAACCAAAACTCATTTTTAAAAAAAAAAAATCACAGATAAATATGATATATGAGGCAAAAATGAGAAAGGTATAGTATAGTTAACAATGCATAAAAAGTTGGCATAGCTAAAGAAGATCTGGAACCATAGGAATAGACCATAGTAAGAGTGCAAAGTATGGTATTGTCAAAACCAAGGCTAGTGCTGAAGCAAAAAGCAAGGAACAAACTTAGGCCATTTCCAGACTAGACTGTTATAGCGCTATCATTCCACTTGCAACATCCTATGGAATCCTGGGGTTTGCAGAATTCCATAGGATGTTGCAGGTGGGATGATAGCGCTATAACAGTCTAGTCCGGAAATGGCCTTAGTTTTGTATCCATAACCCATATCAGCCTAACGATCTCAAATAACCAGCCAAGAGCCTAAATCCTAGAATAAAAGATTTGAAGGTATGTGCAGAACTAGGAGAAGCTGCAGCTGGAACAGTGTTAAGGCATACAATTGGCCAAACAATGAATTATAGAGACTTACTATTATGATTTTTATGTCTGAGCATGAAAGCTTGTATGTGAGGACGGCTAACAGGAATAAAATAAACTCCTTTGAAATGTGGTGCAAGAGAAGAATTCTGCGGATACCGTGGACTGTTAAAAAGACAAATGAACTGGTCTCGCAGTAAATTGAAACCGAACCCCCCCCCCAAAACCCCAAATGACCAAACTGAGATTGCTGAACCTTGGCCATATCGTGATACATCTTGAATCATTATAAAAGACAATAATGCTTGAGAAAGTGGAAGGCAGTCGGGACACCAGAAGACTGCATTACAAGACTTCATCAAGGAAACCATGGCTGAGTTTGCAATACTGGAGCAGGGCTCTTAATAACAGAGTCCCATATTCTATAATGGCTACTAGGTAGGCGACTCCTGGCTTGATTCCTCCAAATCAGGGGGTTGGACTAGATGGCCTCTTGGACTCTTCCCACTCTTCGATTCTATGAAATCTTCTGTAACAGGCAGCAGCTGCATTGGGCAAAGCAGGTCTGTTCTGCTGATGGTTGGGGTGCAACAGGATGATGTTTCCAGCCTCCGTAAGACTCCGTAAGAAGGAATTGTGGCAGAGACCCTCCTTCTGTTTGTTCCAGTCTTGCTCACTGATGGGAGAGAGGTAGAAACGTCATCCTCTTTCTGCTCCGATCAGCGGTGGAACAGATCTCCTTTGCCCAATGCAGCTGCTACCTAGTAAAATAGATCTGAGAAAGCATCTGTGATGGTGGCAACTGTGCTGCAATTGTAACTATGTCCTTTTCTTGAATACAAAGCAGTTACGGGTGCGTAATTCTAGCTTATGGATCTGTAACTGCAATACAGAATTGCCAGGGTTTCTCATTGATAAGGCTGCTGTAAGTCAAACCTAATTTTATAGCAATAAGCAACAACAATATGATAGAGAAATGAGACATGAATTGAATTGTTTTGTGCCTAAGGACAGCGATATAATCTGTTGCCCTCACCCTTCCATGCAAAACCTGAAGGTTTAGACGATAAAATCAACATGAGCAGCTTTATGCGGATCTGTGTCCTTTCACCCTCCTTCTCGGCATGCCTGCTCACTTGTGCAAAACGCCAGATTTACTTCAGTTTTTCAGGAGACTCTGCCGGTGTGGTGGAACAGGAGGAAGAACAGTGATAACCCCAGAACAATTAAACCTCTGCTCTGCCTACTTGGAACAGAACCAAAATCATTCTTTGGCCATGGAAGTTTCATTTCATAGCAGCACCATGCATTGCAGATTTTAGGATTGGGTCTGTTCAGTTCAGGCCCTTTACTCCTTAGGTTTTGACCTCTGCCAGATTCAAGTAGGAAGAAAGCATCTTTGGACTCTAATAATACAATAATACTAAATTTTATTTCTTACCTGCCTCTCCCCAAGGCTTGAGGCAGGGTACAATACAGATTAAAATACACCTAAAAACATATAAAACCTTCTAAAATACACCAATTTAAAATGCATGGCTTAAAATTGACTTGGTTGGCAGCGGCAGAGCTTGGAGTGTGTGGAGGGGGGAGGCGCTCCGGGGCAAGGGGCGTGGCCACCGTGTGGGGGCGGGGCCAGAGCATGCAGGGGTGCGGCTACAGGCAAGGACGCCCCCAAAAACATTGCTGCCTAGGGCAAACCACCCTCTCTGCCCTCCCCGTCCCTACACCACTGTAGGTTGGTCTGCTGGAAGAAATAGGTCTCTAGCGCCGTTTTGAATTTGGACAGCATATTTTGCTGTTGGATCTCTTCTGGCAGGTCGTTCCACAGAGCCTTTCTGCCTAGACTCTTCTTGTGCTATTATTCCACTTTCAACCTCCTATGGAATCCTGGGGTTTGCCGCTTAGGGAGGGGCCTTTAGAGTTTTCAGCCAGAGAGCCCTTGGGTCTCACCAAACTACAAACTCCAGAATTCCACAGGATCTTGAAAGTGGAATAATAGCACTATGAGAGTTGTAGTGCAGGAAGGCCCACAGTCTAGGGATGGTCAACGAGATGGTCTTCTAGTCCTGGTCAGCTTAAGTCAATGGTCCCCAGAGGACCACTGAGTGCACGGAGCGGATTGTGTGGGTGGAGGCAATCCTGGAGGTACCGTGGACCCAAACCATGTAGGGCTTTAAAGGAAATAAGCAACACTTTGTACTTTGCCTGGAAAACTGGCAGCCAATGGAGTGATTTTAATATCGGTGTCCAAGCTGGAAAGAGAGAAGAGGAACAAGAGTCTAGAGCTACCCCGACTTACCAGTTTGTCTCAGCACAAGCAGTGCTGTATCCCACGGCTTCAGAAGCATCTGTGTACATAGGGATGCTGAAGGCAATAGGTTCGTCTTCTTGAAGGTGTAAGCCAGTGTGGAGTAGTGGCTTGAGCCTTGTGGCTCTGGAGACCAGAGTTCGAATCCCTGCTCAGCAATGGAAGCCTACTGGGTATCCTTGAGGAAGTCTTTCAGCTTCAGAGGAAGGCAAGGGCAAAGCCCTTCTGAACAAATCTTGCCAAGAAAACCATGCATTGGGTTTGACTTAGGATCAACATAAGTCGGAAACGATCTGAAAGTCTGCAACAACAACTTCTGAAAGGTGGCACTGTGGCCATTTCCGCACTAGCCAGTTATAGTGCTATCAGTCCACTTTCAAGCTCCTATGGAATTCTGGGGTTTGCAGTTTAGGGAGGGGCCTCAAAGGGCCTAAACCACAAACTCCAGGATTCCATAGGAGGTTGAAAGTGGAATAATAGCACTATAACAGTCCAATGCGGAAACGGCTAGGCTCTACTTTTCCTCTCTCTCGTCTTTTTATACTGAAACAGATTAACATGGCTGTCTCTTTCGGAAAAGAGGAAAGGAACTTTAACTATGCATCTCACAAGCCCTTTTTTAAAAATGTATTTGTTTATTAAGTTCAACCATCATTACAAATCAGCACAATAGACACAAATCAGTATGCAATATGTCTATATGTATATGTTGCCATACGCTCCATAAGATAATATCAACCAGTGTGAATCCAGTGCTACAGTATTGTTCAGTACTCAACTATACCCCCCAAAAAGACATAAATGAAATAGGTAAATAGTTAATTTTTTAAATTTTTTTTAAAAAGGTATTTCTAACATAAAATTCCTAAAAGGTAACATATACATACATACCTATAGAAACAATTCACATGTAAATAGGAAGATCTTTAACGGCAAAACTTAAATATAATAAACATAATCATACTAATTTGATAATACATATAATATTTAACCTAATTTCGCATATCTTAGAGCAGTGGTTCTCAACCTGTGGGTCCCCAGATGTTTTTGGACTTCAGCTCCCAGAAGCCCTGAGCATCGACCATAGCGGCTGGGGCTTCTGGGAGCTGCAGTCCACAAACATCTGGGGACCCACAGGTTGGGAACCACTGTCTCAGAGGATATTTACACACCTTTTTGCTTCTTCCCTTCATTTCCAATCATTTTGGGTTTGTCTATAACTGAGATAACCTGGAAGAACAATCGTTATTTTACTCTAACAATTATTATACCCCAGCCAAGACTAATTCTATGAATTTACTATTTCTTACCCTGGAATATTGTTATGAAAATCTGATATAAGAATCTAATTAAACTTACATTCAGCAACAGCAACAACAACAAGGAATATGAAAGAGATACAAATATAAGTAATACAGGTAGTAAAAAAGAAAAGAAAAGAAAAGAAAAGAAAAGAAAAGAGATATCTTGACTGCCCTCTGATGCTTTGGATTTCCGCACGAGGCTGTTGTAGCACTTTGATTCCACTTTCAACATCCTATGGAATCCTGGGATTTGCAGTTTCGGGAGGGGCCGGCTGGCCCCTCCCGAAACTGCAAACCCCAGGATTCCATAGGATGTTGAAAGTGGAATCAAAGCACTATAACAATCTAGTGCGGAAATTCTGGCTGCTCGGCCACATGTGTGCCAATTTTCATCCATGAAATGTTGGAGAATGCAACATGTTTCTTCCAAGGACTCCTCTTGTTCCTCACTTGGAAAAGATGGAGAAATCAAAGGCATCAGGCTGAAATAAACAGAAGAATCTTCTCTCTCTCTCTCTCTCTTTCACACGCACCCACCACTGCCTTGAATCCCATGCTGGGAAAACAATGGGATATCAATCAAATAATTAAATAAATAAGCATAAATACACCCGCGCTCATGCGCCAAGTGGATCAACAATTTTAAAAATCCCAGGTTTTCTGTTATTTCTGAAGTCTGTGAAGCTTGGAAACTGGATAACATGACTTGCTTTTGCCGTGGATTCTGTCAAGAGAAATGAACGCTGACGAGCGCTAGTATTTTTCTAATGATCGATCTTTATAGAGGGGACAAAGGATGCAAACAAATGTGGAATCGTGCTACCTCTTTCTGACCAGGATCTGCCGCTGTTGGGCTATTCATCCTCTGCACGTTTAATTAACAGCATTTCTCATAATAGGTCTTACTCAGAGGTAGGTATGAGTTTGGCCTTACTGGGTATGACGGCAATAAACCATCGGTGCCTTTACGACGAGCATCAACTATTTCTTAATTAGGTTCATTGGTTTTATTAGAGAGGTTTTTAAAAAGTTTTGAACACAAAGGCAAAACAGAAAGAAACCAACAGGATCAAGAACAACGATATGTAACAAAAACTATACATCAGTACAACACATCTAAGAAGGGAAATGAAAAAAAAAGGAAACTATAATTAAAGTACCAAACATTACAATTAGTTAATTACAAATACAACATATTTAACCTAAATTAGTGATTAATCTATACCAAACAAAAACAAATAAAAACGAGAAAAGACTAGTTAAAAATGGTTCCTACGCTTGTTGCTAACAGCTCCAACTTAAATAAGTGTACTTAACTTGGGTGATTTCCGCACTAGATTGTCATAGCGCTTTTATTCCACTTTCAACATCCTATGGAATCCTAGGGTTCGCAGTTTCGGGAGGGGCCGGCCGGCCCCTCCCGAAACTGCAAACCCTAGGATTCCATAGGATGTTGAAAGTGGAATAAAAGCGCTATGACAATCTAGTGCGGAAATGGCCTTAAAATCACGACTTAAAAATTACTTTTTGAAGTTGTTGCTCCTTAAACTTACACTTCTAAACTGTTTGAATTTCTAAATTTCTAATTATGTTTGTTCCAACATTGATGCCCTGGTCTTTAGTGTACGATCTCAGGGTGATGTTAAGATAAAATCGACTCAAACCGTTAAAGCTAAACGGTACTTCTCATGGAACATTCAACAGACCTACACATACTCGTTTGACGTGTTATAACAGATTAAATGTTTAAAACAGAAAAAGTGTGCCTCTACCTTTGGAAGAAAATCCGTCGGGCCCCAAAGTCTTCATAGGATGCCGTGCTTTAGCAGCAATAAAAACAAGCTGGCTCTCTCTTCTGCGCGACAGCCCTTCGGGTATTTGAAGATGGCTTTCGTGTCCACTCTTAGATGCCTCTTCGGCCACTTCCGCACTAGCCTGTTATAGCGCTATTATTCCACTTTCAACATCCTATGGAATCCTGGGGTTTGCAGTTTAGGGAGGGGCCTTTGAGGATGGCCTTTGAGGCCCCTCCCTAAATTGCAAACCCCAGCATCCCATAGGATGTTGAGAGTGGAATAATAGCGCTATAACAGGCTAGTGCGGAAATGGCCTCTGTTTTCCTCTGTTTTCAAGTTGACTTTAACTTATGGCCACCTAGGATTCTCTCGGCAAGATGCATCCACAAGAGGCTTGCCGTTGCCTTCTTCAAAGGCTGAGAGAGTGTGACTTGCCCCAGATCACCCAGTGGGTCTGTATGGTTGAGCTCCTGGGGTTCTGCTTCAACACTCAGAGCACCACACCATGTTGGCTCCTTGTCCTAAAAAACTTTATCCCAAGAAGCCTTATTCTAGGATTGTCTCGGCCAGATTTGTTCAGGGGAAGGGGTTCCCATTGTCTTCCTTTAAGGCAGACTGTGACCCTGTGGGGTTTCTGTGGCTGAGCAACAATTCAAATCCTGATCCCCAATTCGAATCCTAGTCCAAAACAACTAAAACGTATGATAAACCTATGCTAAGGTTTTCCTTCATAGAATCATAGAATCATAGAAATGTAGAGCTGGAAGAGACCCCAGGGGCCATCCAGTCCAACCCCCTGCCATGCAGGAACACCCTCAAAGCACTCCCGACAGATGGCCATCCAGCCTCTGCTTAAAAACCTCCAAAGGAGACTCTACCACTCTCTGAGGCAGCATCTTCCACTGCCGGACAGCCCTGACCGTCAGGAAGTTCTTCCTGAGGCTCAGGTGGAATCTCCTTTCCTGCAGCTTGAATCCATTGCTCCTTGTCCTGGTCTCTGGAGCAGCAGAAAACAAGCCCTTTCCCTCCTCTACATGGCATCCCTTCAGATATTTAAACATGGCTATCCTGTCCCCTCTTAACCTTCTCTTTTGCAGACTAAACATCCCCAGCTCTCTAAGCCAGTCTTCATAGGACTTCATGGCTTCCAGGCCTCTCACCATTTTGGTCGCCCTCCTCTGGACTTGCTCCAGCTTGACCATGTCCTTCTTGAATTGGGGTGCCCAGAACTGGACACAGGATTCCAGCTGAGGTCTGACCAAAGCAGAGTAGAGCGGTACCAGTACCTCCCTCGATCTAGACACCATACTCCTATTGATGCAGCCGAGAATTGTGTTGGCTTTCTTGGCTGCCGCATCACACTGCTGTCTCATGTTCAGCCTGTGGTCTATGAAGACTCCTAGATCCCTTTCACACGTACTGCTATCCAGCCACGTGTCCCCCATCCTCTATTTCTGTATTCCATTTTTTCTACCTAAGTGTAGGACCTTACACTTCTCTCTGCTGAATTTCATTTTGTTAGCCTTGGCCCAGCTCTCCAATCTGTCCAGGTCATTTTGAATTTTGATCCTGTCCTCTGGCGTATTAGCAACCCCTCCCAATTTGGTGTCATCTGCAAATTTGATGATTCCTTGATAAGATTTCTTTAGAAGACATTTGCTGAGACAGTGTGACTTGCTTGAAGCCACCCAGTGGGTTTCCATTTCCAAGCAGGGATTTGAAGCCTGGGCCATTTCCACACTACACTCTTATAGCGCGATTATTCCAGTTTCAACATCCTATGGAATCCTGGGGTTTGCAGCTTAGGGTGGGGCCGCCTGGTCTCCTGGAGTCCTATTTCAACATTCAAAGCACTGCGCCATGCTGTGGTAGATATAGATGTTCTTTGCAATGTCATGGCCCTTTAAACTTTAGTTTTGATGTGTTTTTTTCCTTTCAAATGTGTTTTATGGAAGAGCGGAGAGAGTCTTCTCCCCCCGCCGTGGCTTCAGCATTTGTGAGTATCTTGCTGTCTCCACGTAGAGAAACAAAGCAACGGTGAGATGATTCATTGTTATGAACAGATGCCTTTACATCGGAGACACCTATTTTTTCCCCCATGCCTAGCCACGTCTAATTGATCTGAATTATTCAAGATGCAAAGCCAGGTACTATCTGCCAGGTACTATCTGCAAGTAGGTACTATCTGCAAGTAGGCAGAAGCTTGCTTCATTTTTGCCATTTGAAACAAGTAGCTAAGTTTCCCCTTTCCATTCTCTTCAGGAGCTTTTCAGTCAAAAGTTAAAAGAAGGAATGTAATTTTTCCCCCTAACTTTCTTCTCCAAGAAGTTTTAACAATTTTCTTCTTGCTATGAGAAAGTCTGTGAAAACTGCAGGGTTTTGGAAGACAGTTCACAGTTTGGGACTGTGCAAAATCTCAACATGGTGTTTTTGTGTAAAAGCAGGATTTTTCTTTGCAGGAGCCAAGGTTTTCTGCTCCTAAATAAAATTTCTGCACAGAAACGTTATTTTTAAATGCTGTTTCTAAAACGAAAACAACACATGCAATTTTATTTCACAAAATAAGCAAAATCTGCTGCTTCCTGCACAGAAAATGCTGCGAAAGAACTGTGAAGATTCTGATCTGTCCAAGATTCTTCTCTTCAGGGCTTTTCAACACTTTAGAAATACGCTTCTTTGACCATTTTTCAAATATGTTTGAGAACTCTTCCTGTCTTTTCTCAGAGTGACATTAGACCTGTCATCCTAGTTTAACCTTATCTTTTTATTTCAGCTTTAAATAACTTTTATATCATGTTATTTGAGATTTGGCAATTGACCTTTCCCTCGCTCCTCAGTATGCCCCATAATTTTATTCTGTGTGATTGAATCGCCAATTGTAAAATGGACTTCCTATTCTTTTTTTTTAAAGAAAAGGTTAGGATTTTGCATCAGTACAGAATATTATGTTACGTGATTGCATATGAGTGAATTTCTACACTGCATAACTTAATTCTGTTAGCAAGTGTGTAATGTCTGGTTTATGAACATACAGTGCATATCCCCATAGGCATTGTGGTTCTGGGAAGCACAATTCTAGAAGGGCATTGACAAGCTGGAACATGTTCAGAGGAGGGTGGCCAAAATGGTTGAAGGCCTGGAAGCCATGAAGCCCTATGAGGAGTGGCTTAGGAAGCTGGGGGTGTTTAGCTCAGAGAAGAGAAAGTTAAGAGGGGGCGTGAGGGCCATGTTTAAATATTTGAAGGGAGGTCATGTTGAGGATGGAGCAAACCTGTTTTCTGCTGCTTCAGAAACTAGGACATGGAGCAATGGCTTCAAA
Organism: Iguana delicatissima; assembly: GCA_948472985.1. Lineage (NCBI taxonomy): Eukaryota > Metazoa > Chordata > Lepidosauria > Squamata > Iguanidae > Iguana > Iguana delicatissima. Next base: position 29,456 of record CAOKZL010002887.1, read on the forward strand.
CTCAAGGAAAAGAGATTCCACCTAAACATTAGGAAGAATATTCCTGATGGTAAGAGCAGTTCGACAGTGGAATGCACTGCCTTGGTGCGCGGTAGAGTCTCCTTCCTTGGGTTTTTAAAAACAGAGATTGGATGGTGATCTGCCAGGAGTGCTTTCATTGCACGTGGCAGAATGGGGTTGGTTTGGATGGCCCCTGGGGTATCTTATGGCACGAGGATTCTATGATTCTAAGACATGTTCAACAGCATCATATGCACAACTCTGCTTCGGCAACCGTCAACTGGATATGGACTTCTACATCAGACAAAAAATGCCCCACTGCCTCAGTAGGGGAATTTACGCCTGTGTAAGTCACTAACGCGATGCCAGCCGGAAGAAAATGACAAGTGAAAATATAATTGGAAAGAGAAACACTGTTCAGTTAATACCAAGCTTTCCCCCCTCTTCACATCTGAATTGTTTCCTCAAGGAAAGAAAGGTTTTTGAATTACCTGCTGGCAGAAGAGTTCTGTAAAGCTAAATCAGAGGAGCTAGTCCAATAAAGCAGATTGCTTCGTTTGCATTTGTCTGCGTTTTAATCTTTTCATCTCTCTCTTTTTTTTTCCGGTACGCTGTCTCCTTTGGATAGCTGATGTTCCTTTTTCTTCTTGAAGCTTTTCTTTGAAAGGGCTAAACGGTAAGGGAGATGCCGTCTTTAGAGGGCTGGAGCTGATAGAATCACCCTCCCACTGCTTAAAAGCCATAACGTGAATTTCACAGAAACGTGAGCCTAGAGACAGGGCACACATGCGTCCCCAAGTGACACTCCTCGGCACAAACTCCCTCGAAACAGCCCAGCTCTTCTGCAGCTCCCCTTCGTTCCATGGTTGGGTTTTCAGGTCAAGAGCACCCCGGGATCTGAGATTTGGGGACCAAAATTGGACAGCTAGAGATGTCTCCTGGGGATGTTATGATGGGCAACAATTCAGAGAAGGTCATTCAAATACAGTCGGCCCTCCACATTTGCAGGTTTAACTTCCATGGATTTGATTATCTGAGATTTTCTCCAACCTCTGCCCCCCACCTCAAAACCTTCTTTTCCAGGGGAACCTTCCCTCTCGGTGACTCTGATCAGACCATGAAGCCTTTTAAAAACCCACCCCTGGTCCTTCTCCACCAGCCACTGCCTGGCCAACGTGACCCGCAGCCCAATTTTTCAGCACCACAAACCCACTCCCAAGCCCCTACACATACCCGAGGAAGGAGACGGACGAGAGAGAGGAGGTATAGGGCCACGATGCTGACCCATCCTTTCCCCTCTCTTTTCCCTGACCTGGGGCCATTTCCGCACTACAGTGTTAAAGTGCTGCTATTCCACTATCAACCTCCTATGGAATTCTGGGGTTTGTAGTTTACGGAAGGGCACTTCAAATTCGCAACCAAAGAGCTCTTTGGTCTCAGTAAACTACAAACCCCAGAATTCCACAGGGCGTTGAAAGTGGAACGGCAGCAGTTTAACACTGTAGTGCGGAACGGTTGGGACTCTGGGTGCCTGCTCTCTCCACCATACCTTAGCCCCCTTCCTAGAAACACTCATTTTGATATTTGAATCTTTTTCACTTTTGTGGAGGTCCTGTGCCCCTGACCCCAGTGAATGTCTCACAAATGAGATTATCACTGACATTCCACATTGGTGACAAGTTATGTAGGCACAGCTGAGTAAATGATGTAGAATGTAGTTACATTGCGGGTGTAGTTGTGTATGCACAACTTAGGCAATTTCCGCACTAGACTGTTATAGCGGTATCATTCCACTTGCAACATCCTATGGACCTGGGGTTTGCAGTTTCGGGAGGGGCCGGCCGGCCCCTCCCGGAACTGCAAACCCCAGGATTCCATAGGATGTTGCAAGTGGAATGATACCGCTATAACTGTCTAGTGCAGAAATGGCCCCTAGCATGTCTCCTGGCTTGGTGTCCCCCCTCCTTCCAGTCCACCTTAAGAACCATCAGCTGCATCAGGCCTGTTCAGGATGATATTTTCCCCTCCCACAACTGAGCAAGGCTGCCACAAACAGGCCATTTCCGCACTAGACGGTTACAGTGCTATTATTCCACTTTCAACATCCTGTGGAATCCTGGGGCTTGCAGTTGAGGGAAAGGCGTTTAGAATTTCTCAGCCAGAGAGCTCTTTGGCCTCAAGAAACTGCAAACCCCAGAATTCCACAAGAGGTTGAAAGTGGAATAATAGCACTATAACAGGGTAGGGCAGAAATGGCCTCAGAAGCAAGACTTCTGTCATAATTCCCCGACTCGCTGGTCGGAGAGGGTTTACACAGCCTTGCAATAAGACTAGAGAGCTAAAGTGGTGCTGCGGTTTAAGCATTGGGCTGCGACATTGGAGACCAGGGTCTGAATGAATCCTTGCTCAGCCCTGGAAACTCAGTGGGTGACCTCAGGCAAGTCACACTCTCTCAGCCTCACAGGGAGGCAGGGGCATCCATCCTCTGAACAAATCTTGCCAAGAAAACCCTGTGATGACCTTAGGGTTGCCATAAGTCGGAAATGAAGGCACACAAGAACAAGAAGGGGATGTAGCCTTCCTGAACACAGAGCAGTTATGGATTCTTAACTCTAGATTATGAATCTCTAACTGCATTACAGAATGATAGCCAATCTTTCATCTGGTAGAAAATAAAAATTTTCCAAGCTTTGTGTTGAACAGAAAAGCGTACACGTTGCTCCCATTTTTACTTTGAATTTCCCAAGTGGGGCTTTTAAGAAAACCTGTGTGTTCTAATCCAACCAAAGAAAATTCTCCAGACTTTTGCTTTGGACAGTAAATGGAACCTACAGGACAGACAACAAGGCAGTCTATAGGAACAAGGAGATCATAGAATCATAGAATCATAGAAATGTAGAGTTGGAAGAGACCCCAAGGGCCATCCAGTCCAACCCCCTGCCATGCAGGAAAACCCTCAAAGCACTCCCGACAAGTGGCCATCCAGCCTCCGCTTAAAAACCTCCAAAGAAGGAGACTCCACCACACTCCGAGGCAGCACATTCCACTGCCGGACAGCCCTGACCGTCAGGAAATTCCTCCTGAGGTTCAGGCGGAATCTCCCCTCCTGCAGCTTGCATCCATTGCTCCTTGTCCTGGTCTCAAGAGCAGGAGAAAACAAGCCCACTCCCTCCTCGACATGACACCCCTTCAAATATTTAAACATGGCTATCATGTCCCCTCTCAACCTTCTCTTCTGCAGACTAAACATACCCACCTCTCTAAGTCTGTCCTCATAGGGCATGGCTTGTTTAAAGAAATTCTGGCTAAAGTCAAATTGATTCTGTGATAACCAGTCAGGCTTTTGCATACGGCCATAATAACAAATGAATCTCATATTCAAACATAGTTAAGAGAAAATAGATAAACTGGTAATGGAAGCATACACAATAGGTCTGAGATTGTATCTTGTCACCAGGTGGGTTAGAAGTTTTTCTCTTTGCCAGGACTAACTTGATGTGTTTGGCTGCTCCATAACAATCAGTTCCTGCTAATAAAAATGTCGGTTTTATTAAAGGGCATGAACCAATAAGAGGATCCAGGGGTTGTGTTCTTAAATAAGTTCTCAAATATTTAGAGAAAGTGTTCCTGGGTATCCCAGTACACAATGTTCACAAGCTTCTCCACCACATAAGCGTTCTGACAATTCAGATGTGATGGAAGTGATTCTTTGGAATAAAGGAAGAAGTCACTACAGAGCTCCAAGTACATTTGCACACATCAATATCCTAGCAATACAGAGAAATCCAAAATGCAATGGCTTGGATGATCTCTGACTTGGTTTGCAAATGATCATAGAATCATAGAAATGTAGAGTTGGAAGAGACCCCAGGGGCCATCCAGTCCAACCCCCTGCTATGCAGGAACACCCTCAAAGCACTCCCGACAGATGGCCATCTAGCCTCTGCTTAAAAACCTCCAAAGAAGGAGACTCCACCACACCCCGAGGCAGCAGATTCCACTGCCGAACAGCCCTGGCCATCAGGAAGTTCTTCCTGAGGTTCAGGTGGAATCCCCTTTCCTGCAGCTTGAATCCATTGCTCCTTGTCCTGGTCTCTGGAGCAGCAGAAAACAAGCCCTCTCCTTCCTCTACATGACATCCCTTCAAATATTTAAACATAGCTATCATGTCCCCTCTCAACCTTCTCTTCTGCAGACTAAACATCCCCAGCTCTCTAAGTCTATCCTCATAGGGCATGGCTTCCAGGCCCCTCATCCTTTTGGTCACCCTTCTCTGGACTTGCTCCAGCTTGACCATGTCCTTCTTGAATTGGGGTGCCCAGAACTGGACACAGGATTCAAGATGAGGTCTAACCAAAGCAGAGTGGAGCGGTACCAGTACCCCCTCGATCTAGACACCATACTCCTGTTGATGCAGCCGAGAATTGCATTGGCTTTCTTGGCTGCCGCATCACACTGCTGACTCATGTTCAGCCTGTGGTCTACCAAGACTCCCAGATCCCTTTCACACGTACTGCTGTTCAGCCACGTGTCCCCCATCCTATATTTCTGTATTCCATTTTTTCTACCTAAGTGTAGGACCTTACACTTCTCTCTGTTGAATTTCATTTTGTTAGCCTTGGCCCAGCTCTCCAATCTGTCCAGGTCCTTTTGAATTTTGATCCTGTCCTCTGGCGTATTAGCAACTCCTCCCAATTTGGTGTCATCTGCGAATTTGATGAGCATGCCCTCTATTCCTTCATCCAAGTCGTTGATAAAAATATTGAACAGCACTGGGCCCAGGACAGAACCCTGTGGCCCCCCGTTAGTCACTTCTCAATGATATATCTTTGGACTTCGCATTGTCTCAAAAAATCTTACGATGAGGCGATCCAAGTCAGCATTGACCAAGCAATGTTGTTTCAGAGCCTTCCAGCAGTGGGCAGTGCTGAGATCACCACAGTTTCTCCGTCTGTCTGTTGTGCGGACACAAAATCATTGCATCGTAGAGTTGGAATGGATTGCAATTTCTCTGCTGGTTCTTGAGCATTATGCAATCGGTAGAGTGGGAGAGATTAATCTTCTTCCCACCCCTCGTTAACACCTTCTCCCCCCAAGTCCTGAAAGAAATGCAAAAGGAAAACGGAACTTCCTAATTTTTCAGGGGTTCATGGGATATCCAACCCAGATTGCATTATAGAATGGTAGAATTGTAGAATTGTTACAGAATCATAGAGGTAGCAAAAACGAGGGGAAAGTCCCGGTAATCCATACGCTGAGCCAGGTGGAAGAACTGACTTACTAAGACTTGAGTTTTACAGGACTCGCCTCCGCTTCCTCATATGTGGAACAACATTTCCGCACGACACTCTTATAGCGCGATGATTCCACTTTCAACCTCCTATGGAATCCTGGGGTTTGCAGTTCCGGGAGGGGCCGGCCGGCCCCTCCCGGAACTGCAAACCCCAGGATTCCATAGGAGGTTGAAAGTGGAATCATCGTGCTATAAGAGTGTCGTGCAGAAATGGCCGAAGTCAAGAACTTACTTTTAAACACCATTTGGTTATAGTTATAATTCAGAGGACCCCCACTGCAGTTAGTTACTATTACAGTTACATATTTTTCTTTAAAAATTAAAGAATGGCTGTGTTAATCTGTCAGCTCAAGAAGGGCAGATGGGTTTGCAGCGGATTAAGAACTAGCATGCTTCATTCAGCACCAGCTTTTGTAGATTGTTGCCCCCTTCATCAGATGTAGGTGGGCTTCAGTTCACAAAAGCATAGGCCATATAAATTTATTAGCTTTTAAGGTGCTATAAGACTGTCTTTTTTAAAAAGAAACTCCAACTGATTTCTCTGAAAGCTTTCCAACGTGCCGAAACTATTTGGAGGGTATGGTTCAGGACCTTGGACAACTTCTTCAAAGTTTGCGTTGAAACCTGGAGTGGATTCACTGCACTACTGACATGGAAGAAAGTATGGCTCATGCTGCCCTGTGGGGTGCAGTGGAGGAGAAGGGGAAACAGCTGAGCAAGGCTTGATGGAGACAACTGGGAGAAGGGGGTGTCTACCCTGTTGAGAACCATGGAAGTTAGTACTACATTGTTCAAGCAAAGCAGGACAGAACCTGGACAACAACCAGTCCCATGCCCAACCACATACATTCATGGTCTAGTAGAGAAAGAAATAAGCTTAGTTACCTTTGTCAAACATAAATAGTAGCTTTTGTGCATAGTCAAACAGAGGTACATCTTCTTGAGAAAATAGGGGAAAAAATAAGCATTACACAGTAGCAGGAAAAAGGGGTGTATCATCTCATGGACAGAGGATGTAGTCTGAAGGAATTATCCAAGGGGTTGAACCCTATTCCTAAAAGTAGGTTATGCCCCTTGGATACATCCTTTGAAGTTCAGGCTAAACTGGACACATCCTTTGAAGCTCAGATTCACCATCCCACTCACGTACAGCTTGCCAGAGTACTACTGTTATGATGACAGTAGCTTCCACCCATGGCTGCCAGCTCCCAGTATAGACATGAAGAAAAAAGAAATAACGGAGCTTTTAGAAATGCAGCGTTCCCTCTCCAGCTAGGAGCCCATCACTTATCTAATTTCAGATGGTTCTTGAACGGATGGAGTGAAAGGAAGATGGGGAAAATTAAAAATATAGAGTTCACATTTGCAGAGTTGGAGCAATTTGCAACAGAAATACGAGGGCAGGTTCCCTGGAAGTTCTTGCATTTTCCACCACCTTCCTTCCAACTCTGCAATATCCCTCCCTGTCTCACTTTGTCTTCAGAATGAGTCAGAAAGAGGGGCGGAGGAGACGAGGGGCTGGGGAGGAAAGACGCTCACGACACTCCTTTCTCCCCTGGCAGTTGGAGCATAAGAGGCCCACCTGGATGGCCGAGGCCGTGCTGAAAACTTAATCAGCTGCCGATGAATATTTCACAAGGACAAACAGGCCAGGTGGACTGGGAGAATCTCTTATTTACGACCTGTCGGAAGGAGCAGAGCAAGGCAGACAGCGTGTCCGTACACACACACCTCTTTCATCGAGTGATTCTGGCCTTGCTCATCAAAGCACACAAATCTTCAAAGGGGGTGGAAACAGCGTGCATCCCCGGGGTCTGGATATGGGCATAACTCTGCTGAGAGGAAGACCTGGGCCGTTAGGGGATCTTGGCCACCTTTGCATACCTGCCAGCATCTCTCAGATGAAAACGGGGGCACTTGTGGCCAAGCCACATCAGAGTCAAGGCAGCAAAAATGATTAATGAAAAGGAATATACCAGCTGGGAGAGGCTGTAGGAGCTTGCTTTTGCCTGAGCCAACTGGAAAAGCCAAGATCCCTTCCTTTCCCCTTCCTCTTCCTGAATTAATAGAGTGCAAACTACTTTTGCACTTGGAATTCAGTTTGCAGCAACTGAAGTAAGCTGAGGCTAAAGGGGGGAAGTCAGAGGAGGAGAGAGAAACCAGGACATGTTGAAAGCAGCTGAAAAAGTGAGATGGCCTAGAATTCATTGAGATTGTCTCTCCCAAATCAGGACAGTTGGAGGGTGTGCTGTTCCCAAGTTCTGATCTGAAGTCTTTCCAGAACTTTGGACCTAAGTTCCTTTATGTAGAAATGCTAGAAATTGGACCTAGGGGGAACATTTACACGCAGAGCATCATGTGTTCCATCACTGAGTTGTAGCTCCTCTCCAGAGTAGTTGCAAACCCAGCTGGTGCAGCAGAAAAATCAGAACCCAGAGCTCTTTCACACTGCACAGTTTGTAGAACAGTGCACAGTTCACAAAGCAATGGATTTGAATTACCAGAAAAAGAGATTCCACTTAAACATTAGGAGGAACTTCCTGAGAGTAAGAACATAGAATCATAGAATCATAGAAATGTAGAGTTGGAAGAGACCAGAGGGGCCATCCAGTCCAACCCCCTGCCATGCAGGAACACCCTCAAAGCACTCCTGACAGATGGCCATCCAGCCTCTGCTTAAAAACCTCCAAAGAAGGAGACTCCATCACACTTCATTAAGGCAGCATGTGCCACTGCCGGACAGCCCTGACTGTCAGGAAGTTCTTCCTGAGGTTCAGGTGGGATCTCCTTTCCTGCGGCTTGAATCCGTTGCTCCTTGTCCTGGTCTCTGGAGCAGCAGAAATCAAGCCCTCTCCCTCCTCTACATGGCATCCCTTCAAATATTTGAACATGGCTCTCATGTCCCCTCTTAACCTTCTCAGTTCAAAAATGGAATACACTGCCTCAATGGAGCGTGGTGGAGTCTCTTTCGTCTTTGGAGGTTTTTAACCAGAGGCGGGGTGGCCACCTGTCAAAGAGAAGGCTTGCATTGTATCTTCCTCCAAGGCAGAAGGGGGTTGGGCTGGATGGTCCTTGAGGTCTCTGCCGGCTCCAGGATTCTCTGACTCTGGAGGAGATCTGACTGAGTGTGGAAGTATCGACGGTAAATGAAAGATGTTCATTGTAGAAAGTTGGGGAGGCTCCCTGAGACAGAGCCTGGAAGGAGAGGTAAACCTTCTATCCCAGTAAGGAGGAACCAGGAGCAGCAGCCAAACGAGAGAAATCAAGAGGCGGCTCACCTGGACAGTGATCTGAGCAGGCTCATCAGCAGCAGTGGGGAGAGGATTGGTGGGGGAGATGCAAGCACATTTTGCAAAAACTGACCAGGAAGTTAAGCGAGAGAGCAGGAAGAAGCTAAAAGAAGCAGTTAGCTTGGCTCCATTGGCCAGCAAGGATGGAACACAGAATCATAGAGATGGAAGGGGGCACAAGGGCCATCTAGTCCAACCCCATTCTACCATGCAGGAAGACACCATCAAAGCATTCCCAACTGAGGGCCACCCAGCTTCTAATGAAAGACCCCCACACACTTTGAGGCAATGTGTTCCACTGTCAAACAGTTCTTACCATCAAGAAGTTCTTCCTAAGGTTTAGGTGGCATCTCTTTTCCTGAAGTTGAATCCATTGCTCCGTGTCCTAGTCTCCGGACCAGATCAAAACAGGCTTCCTCCATATGACATCCCATCAAATATTTAACCATGGCTATCATGTTACCTCTTAAAAATCTCCTCTTCAGGCTTCTGTTTTCCTGCCTAGCTCCCTAAGCTGCTCCTCATCTTTCACCTGTACTTCAGGAAACTAGAGTTCAAATCTCTGCTCAGCCATGGAATCCTTCTGGATTACCTTGGGCAAATCGCACTCTCTCAGCTTCAGAAGGCAAAAGGAAATCTCCCTTGAAGAAAACTCCAAGAAACTGCCAAGAAAATGCTGTGATTTTCTATAAGTCAGAGGCAACTTGAAGGTACATAGCAAAGAACAAAAGTATCCTCAGATTGGTGTGCTCAAGGGTGGCATAGTGTCTGTGAATACCACAACCAAAAATGGAATTCCTTGCATTGTAAGGTGAGTCATGACACCACGTACCTGGACCAGGTTGAACATCTAATGGGCACAGAGAGTCCAATGCATGTTAGAGTGGTCAGCTCCGTTGGGGTTGCTTTGCTCCTTGGGGTCCAATTTTCCCCAAATCTTTTTGTGATGTCAGTAAAAAGTGGTTGTCAAGCCTGCCGGCCACAGATTTGACAGGTCTGCATTCTTGTTAAACTTTAAATCCTCACTCCTGATTTCTTGAGGGTACCTTACGCATTTTCTTAGCAACAGCCTGAATAATTCTCTTTGTTCAGCTAAGTCATTTAAACTCTGATGTCTCTTTCAAAGCAATCCCACATTGACGTAACTTTTGATTTACCTTCAGTTCATTAGTGTTGTCTTAGTTGCTAAATAAATGTTGGCATCTCAGTCTTAGCTGCCCCATCACCGCTACACGATGAGAACTGGAATAACTGGAAGGCACAGAGAATTGGGGGGTGAAATTCAAGGTACAAACCTCCAAGCCTTTGGTCTCTGGAGCTTAAATCACACGGTTATTCCCCATCAGAGTAAGTCCATTGGTTTACACATGACAACTCACCATTCAACAACTGAACTCCCCAAATACCCCAGTTGGAAGAGAAAGGTCATATTCACTTTTACTGGAAGAGGAAGTTCAGTTGTTACCCTGATTTCTGGGGGTCTCGAGGGGGACACCTCAACGTGCTCCAAATATTGGGGAATGGGAATTAGCCAGAGCACAAGCTAAAGCAATGCAAGAGGCAGGGCAACGTAGCGAGATCTTGAACCCAATATTTACGGGGTCAGGCCGAGGCACAAACCAAGCAGAAGTAAATTAAAATTGTTTCCTTTATTTAAACGACAGTCACTGCGCACTTACGTACTCACTCACACAGACCTAAGAAAGTCAAGGAAGGAACTTGATAGAGGATTTTGAGAGGGATTTTTCAGGGGAAATACTGCACCTGATCCTGAAGCCCGGGTAGTCAGAAGAAAAGTCTGTTGAAGCGGAGATTCTCAGCACGTGGAAGCTGAGGGGAAGGCTCGGCAAACGGACCGGCAGCAAGGCGGGATGGAAGCCAGGAGCGATCCGAAGAAGCGCTCAAAACCAGGGGTTCTTATAGGGGAAGATGTGCCTGTAGGCTAGTCCGTTCCCGGGGAAAACAATGGGTTTCGGGTTGGAGACAAAGCCTCCGAAAGGTCAGTACTTAGAATGATTGGATTTTGACGGCGCTGTCAATAGCGCAGACAGTATGCAAATAGGGAGTGCTTGACAGTTGGCTATTCGGAAGCGCTAATCTCGTCAAGCTGCCTGTTTGGGGCAGAGAATCCTTTATATGCTTCGTGCATACTTAATGTAGTTTCAAATTGTACTTGCCTGGAGGTCTCCTGAAGCTGCTTGCAGGAAAATTACTAGCCTGCTTGAATTTGCCTAGTATATTTCAGCTCGTTCGGCTGTATCCGTGTTCATGCTTGTCCAGGGGCCTCGCAAGCATGTGGAGGGGAGCAGTTTGGAAGGGCCAATCTCTTGATATCAAATTAATTTTAGTAAACCTTGGGTTTGGACTATAAACCACAGTAACACAGTGTCCATGTCGCCTGGGGGAGTTGGGTCTTCTAATCCAAAAAAGCAACTTTTACCATGCTCTGTTTTATTCTAGGAGGATCCAGCCATAATTTGGAAGGCTGTGTAGACAACAGTACAAAGGAACTTTTCTTTATATTTTCAGTACTGCTAAGCAGAGAAACATTACACACTAAAAGGAAAAATTCCTTTGCACTTTTTGTCTACACAGCCTTCCAAATTACTGCTGGATCCTTCCAGAATAAAGCAGAGAATGGGATGTCTTATGCACCCTTCTCCACTTTGGCATGAATGCCAAGTTCTTCTGGTTTGCCAAAGCAGCATTGCTAAATTATTTAATTAACAAAAAGCATGCAACTCTTGCACCCACTCCCAGCAACCTCTGCACCATAACCTTTAAAATGCCTCCCATCTGAGATGGAAGGAAGCATCAGGGTGATCAAAGAATCCAAAGAAGTTACCGTAACATTCCAGATTAGACATAGTGGACTTTTAATTTAGGCTTTCTCTGAAACGTTGTGTTTGTTAATTAAATATCAATTGATTGTTTGGCGAACGCTTCCTTGAGTTTATCGCATTTAGGACAGGCAGATCAAATTCCCCTCTCATTAACTCTCTGCAAACACAATCCATACATAATTACTGTCTTTATTAATACATCCAAGTTCGGGGGAAGTTTTAGGCCATTAATATTTTGCCAAAGAGTTCGTAGTGAGTTAATTTTGTCAGGGTTATGCTAATAATGCAGACACCTAATAAGCTGGGTAATTAACATCCTTCTGGTTAGAGCCTTCTCTTCTGCAAGTCAGATTTGTCTGCTGGCTTTTCCTTGGTTTAATTCTTGTCTCATTTCAGAAGTTAGGAGGGGTAAGGCTTTGGATGGTGTGAGGGATCCCCTTGCCAGGTTGGCCCCATGGTTCCACACCTCGGTTCCTGTCACTCTCCTTTCCTCCCTTTTCCCCTCTAACCCTCCCAAGATTGGGAACTGGGGCCTCAAGGTGACCCCGTATTGTGGACCATAGAACAATAGAATCAGAGAAACATAGAGCTGGAAGAGACCCCAGGGGCCATCCAGTCCAACCCTTTGCTATGAAGAAATCCACACCAAAGCACTCCCAACAGATGGCCATCCAGCCTCTGCTTAAAAACCTCCAAAGAAGAAGACTCCACTGTCCGGCATTTTCCACTGCTGGAGAGCTCTGACCATCAGGAAGTTCTTCCTGAGGTTCAGTGGAAACTCTTTTCCTGTCGTTTGAATCCATTGCTCCTTGTCCTGGTCTCTGGAGCAGCAGAAAACAAGCCTGCTCCCTCCTCAACATGACATCCCTTCAAATATTTAAACATGGCTCTCATGTCCCCTCTCAACCTTCTCTTCTGCAAACTAAACATCCCCAGCTCCCTCAGCCGCTCCTCAGAGGGCTCCATGGCTTCCAGACCCTTCACCATTTTGGTCGCCCTCCTCTGGACACGTCCCTGCTTGTTGATATCCTTCTTGAACTGAGGTGCCCAGAACTGGACACAGCTACCAGTGGCTGTGTCATCTGTGTTATCTTGTTATCTGTGTTATCTACATGATAAGCGTGACCAGACCCCCGGGCAAACTCAATACTCAAACACATCACTAAAAAATTCAGGGGAATAATAAAGCCATTAAAATCATTGTTAAAACACAAATCAGACAATAAAACCATTAAAACTGGTAATCATCAAGACAGCTTAAAAGACCAATCTGAAGAAACAAAAAGGAGTCTTCTGTCAGCTTAAAGTCTAACCAAATTATTTCAGCATTTGCCTTCATGGACTGGGGAGGGGTACTTCTTTACAGGCAACAAAAGCCATGGATGACAGCCCATGAAAGCTTAGCCCAAATAGCAATCATCATCATCATCATTATCATCTTTAAGGTATCAGAAGACTCCCTTTTCTGCTAAAACAGAATCACACTTTGCTCTCTCTCTCTCTCTCTCTCTGTCTCTCTCCCTCTCTCTGGAAAGCAGAAGTTTTTCTCTTTGCATCCTTCCTAAAAGCAGCGAAAGCAGAAACTCATTGCTAGTAATGTACAAATCAAACACACCGCATGTGTGTTTGAGCAAATCCAGTGCTCTCAGCCACAGAATGCTCTTTCTGGATTTTTTTTTCTAGCACATTTTGAGTGAAATATAATATGCAAAATAGTACACATTTGTCTCCTACAGGATACATTAATACAAAGCTACTTATACAGATGTGTATACACAAACATGTATTCCTTTGCGCTTGTCTTTGACTTGTGTCTCTTTCATCATGATCTGTTACTTTCAAAAGTGGCACAATATCAGTGGTGGCTGGTGGGTCCCATGTCGGTGGGGTGGTGACTCCATTCCAGGTTTTACTACACATAGTAATGGAGCTATCCAAGGTACTGAACTCTATCATCCTCCAAAAAACAACAACGTTGAGCACCATGGATAACTTCTCTAATCTGAGGCTTAGAAGAGGACCACACAGCTGGGAAGCAAGAGAAGAGCTTCATCGTCTGCCTCATGCAACAAGTCCAGGGCTGCCTAGCAGCTAATGACGTCCTCAGCTGATATTTGTAAATGACTTTCATGGTGAAATCTCAGGTAGCATACATTGCTTCCATTGCTTAAGAGTTTGCTCTTCCTCCCAGATGTCCTGATGGAACATCCTAATGCCATCCTATAACCAGGATTCTTTGAAACCCTAGGGTTCTGTGAGAGGTCACTAGGGGTTTTGCAAGAGATTGTGATTCATTTTTTTTGGAAAAAAATGGTGGATATAATCATTTCTACAGAGGGGTTCCCTCATAAAAATAATTTCAAGGGTTGATTCAGGATAAACAGACTGAGAAAGGCTGCTATAACCACTTACCTGGAAACAAACTCCAACAGAGACAAATTTTAACAGAGAGAAACGTAGGGTCCTGCACTTGGGCAGAAAAAATGAAAGTCACAAGTATAAGATGGGGGACATGTGGATAGCAGTACACGTGAAAAGGATCTAGGAGTCTTGGTAGATCACAAGCTGAACATGAGTCAGCAGTGTGATGCGGCAGCCAAGAAAGCCAACGCGATTCTTGATTGCATCAATACAAGTATGGTGTGTAGACCGAGGGAGGTAATGGTACCACTCTATTCTGCATTGGTTAGGCCTCATTGGGAATCCTGTGTCCAGTTCTGGGCACCTCAGTTCAAGAAGGATGTTGGCAAGCTGGAACATGTCCTGAGCAGGGCGACCAAAATGGTGAAGGGTCTGGAAGCCATGAAGCCCTATGAAGAACGCCGTAGGGAGCTGGCTATGTTTAGTCTGCAGAAAAGAAGGTTAAGAGGGGACATGATAGCCATGTTTAAATATTTGAAGGGATGTCACATTGAGGAGGGAGCAGGCTTTTTCTCTGTTGCTCCAGAGACTAGGACAAGGAGCCATGGATTCAAGCTGCAGGAAAGGAGATTCCACTTGAACCTCAGGAAGAACTTCCTGACGGTCAGAGCTGTCCAGCAGTGGAATATGCTGCCGCCTCCATGGAGTGTGGTGGAGTCTCCTCCTTCTTTGGAGTTATTGAAGCAGAGGCTGGATGGCCATCTGTTGGGAATGCTTTGATGGGTGTTCCTGCATAGCAGGGGGTTGGACTTGATGGCCCCTGGGGTCTCTTCCAACTCTATGATTCTATGATTCCATTGAACTCAGTAGGTCTTGCAAAGATGTAGAGCATTATTCTGTAAGACACTGAACTTGCCAGATTGTGCTTGAACACTGGCAGCCCTGCCATCCTTGCGCTTGTTTGGAGGTTCTAGCAGGGGAGCGCAGCTATCGTATACCCTTGACCGAAGAACGGTACACTCCTTCTATCTGGGATGGTCGTCCTCTTCCACCGAGCGTGCAGCTTCGGGAGGGACACACATGGAGCGGTGAGGGAGGAAGGGGACACCCGCCTAGCCAGCCAGATCAGCCGAATCAACCCTGGCGATCAATGGGGTGACAGACGCCGCAGCCAGATTGCCCTCACATCCTGCCCTGTGCCATTTTTAATGAAGGCTTACGACCTCGCCTTGTGCTTGCAGCCTCTTGCAGTCTCGTGAGGCTTGCGGAGAGACTGAATATGAGGCAAGGCTTCTAAATCTCTTAAAAGCGGTGTAGGACAGCAGTGGAGGTGGCAGCAAGCCTCCCCAACTGCCTGTTTCTGGCTTGTAAAGGAACCCAACTGCCTCAAAGGCAGAACTGAACCGCTGGTGTGCTCCCCACTATAGATTCAACAATATGGTGTACATCCAATCAATGGTTGGTTGAATGTGCAGGTTGTGAGCCCACAGAGATGGTGGGCCCACTGTATGTAGAGGAACCAGTAAGGCAGCTGATGTATAATGGGGTCAGTACAGAGTGGGATGGACGCACAATGAGATACCAACCAGTGAGTGCTGATGTGAATCAGGACACTCTTCCCAGTATCCCCCTGTGCATCTTTGCAATCCACTAAGAAATCGAATAGCAACAACAACAACAATTTATTTCTTACCCACCTCTCCCCAAAGCTCAGGCAGGACACAACATAGATTAAAACGCAACTAAAAACACACAAAACCTTTCTAAACATACCAATTTAAAATTCATAGTTTAACATTGACTGGGTAGGCCGGTTGGAAGAGATAGGTCTTTGGTTCTTTTTAAAATTCAGACAGTTTGTTTCGTTGTCAACTCTCTTCCAGGGGGTCATTCCACAGACTCAGGGTGGCCGATGAGAAGGTCCTCTGGGTGACCGTTGCCAATCTAGTCCTGGCTGGTTTAGGCTAATGGCCCCCAGAGTCTCTGAGCATAGGGGGCGGATTGTATGGGAGGACGCAATGCTGCGGGTAACTTGGACTCAAACCATGGAGGGCTTTAAAGGTAATGACCCACACTTTGCACTTTGCCTGGAAAGAGGGTTTCTTAGGCCCTTTTTGCATGGCATTTGCATTTGCCATGCAAAAGGGCCCCTGGAGAGTCGCTCGATTGAGAGGAGCAGTCCACACGACACACTCGCAATCTCGTGATGCTCCAGGGGCCAGCAGGAGCCGATTGTGCACTATTTCACTTTCAGCCAAAAATGGAGTGTGATTGCATATCACTCTGGGGCCCCGCGCGCGTTTACCATGCGTGCAGAGCTCTGGACCTGCAGCACTCGTGCTTCCTGCCCTGGCGCAGCCTGGGAAAATCGCAGGGTGCGCTGTGGAAGGAAGAGGAGGGGCTCTCACGCTACCTGCTCATAAGCAGGCAGTGGCAGCGGAGCTGAAGCAACGGGGACGTGACAGCCTCTCGCAAGAGGCTGTTCGTGCGATCCCTGCACCCCAGCTCCGTAAAAAGGTAAACTGCAGAAAGGGCCTTAGTGTTTCTATTATGTAGCAAAGTATATCTAAAGTTATGATTCCCAACATAATTTTTAGGACAAGGGTACGTTTCATGCAGCTCTCCTTGATGAATGGTGAGGGGCCTGGAAGCCATGCCCTATGAGGACAGACTTAGAGAGCTGGGTATGTTTAGTCTGCAGAAGAGAAGGTTGAGAGGGGACATGATAGCCATGTTTAAATATTTGAAGGGGTGTCATGTCGAGGAGGGAGTGGGCTTGTTTTCTCCTGCTCTTGAGACCAGGACAAGGAGCAATGGATGCAAGCTGCAGGAGGGGGGATTCCGCCTGAACCTCAGGAAGAATTTCCTGACGGTCAGGGCTGTCCGGCAGTGGAATGTGCTGCCACAGAGTGTGGTGGAGTCTCCTTCTTTGGAAGTTTTTAAGCGGAGGCTGGATGGCCACTTGTCGGGAGTGCTTTGAGGGTTTTCCTGCATGGCAGGGGGTTGGACTGGATGGCCCTTGTGGTCTCTTCCAACTCTACATTTCTATGATTCTATGATTCTGTGTTGACAGCCTGCAAGTCCCACCAATCTAAGCCAAAATACCCAGTGGTGAGGAATAGTATGACTTCCAGCCCAACAATGTTGGGAGGGCTATACAATTCCCACCCCTGCTTAAGAAGGCATCGTAGGTCTCCTGCACCTTCGAGAGCAACTCCGCAAAGACTCCACCAAAGAAATCCTGTCTGAAGTTCCCCTCACACTTGACTGAAGATCACTTACACTCTGGAAGGGCTGAAGGTAATGTCATGAGATGCAACAGGTTGGTTTGCTATCGGCGTGTTCTGCTTTCCCCATCACTCAAAACCATTAAGTATTTCCACCTAATCCATCCGCCAAATGCACAAAACTGTAAGATCTAGCAATCAGAACTATCACAATCATTACAATAGTGAAGCAAATATTGCTGTTTGAAGTTGTGGAAGATGTGATGCTCCTATAACAAAAAAGCATCCTTAGTTAAAGATCCATGGTGCTCTGTAACAACCTGCACATTGATGGTAAACTTTAAAATGATCATCTAGAAAGGCTTCTTGTCTTCCCCTTAAAAAGGACTAAAGCATCACGCTGTAATGATGCTCCTACAATTCTACAGACAAACAAAGGCAAGCTACCAAGCAATGCCCTAGATCAGTGGTTCTCAACCTGTGGGTCCCCAGATGTTTTTGGACTTCAGCTCCCAGAAGCCCCGAGCGTTGACTATAGTGGCTGGGGCTTCTGGGAGCTGAAGTCCACAAACATCTGGGGACCCACAGGTTGAGAACCACTGCCCTAGATCTTTGTCAGCTACCTCCGCCCATACAGTCTCTGAGTCCCGGGGGTGTTGTGTTGTGAATATTGTTGATCTGATGCAGTTTCCACCTGCTTCATTTTATTCTGTTTGGACACATACATTTTCACTTCTTTGGTTTCCTTGAATGGCTTGAGCTTCAGAGCTTGTCCACCTTCTGTTTGCAATGGCAAACCTGAGTTGCGCATGGGACTGTCTGCTTGGGGAGCTGTGGGAGGGGGGAATTGTGGCACCGAAGCAGCGCAAGGCATCCACATGCTAAGCCACACCAGCCTCCCACAGATGAGAGCATCAGTTCTCACTCGATGCTGCAGAGTTCTCTTCCTTATGTAAGTGGCCACGGGGGATAACTTGAACATGTAGATTTTATTTACATATGGCCATGCATTTCAGCATATGGTTGTTGTCGCTATTAGAGTACGCTGGAAGTGAACACGGGGACCTGAATGTTTAGTGAAGGCAAATGCTTATTTTCTGGTGTATGCTTGACCCTACCTGGCTAGCTACTTCACCCTCTCCTTGGCCCTTTCTGCACGCAAGTGTTGTAGCACTCTGATTCCACTTTCAACCTCCTATGGAATCCTGGGGTTTGCAGTTTCGGGAGGGGCCGGCTGGCCCCTCCCAAAACTGCAAACCCCAGGATTCCATAGGAGGTTGAAAGTGGAATCAGAGTGCTACAACACTCAAGTACGGAAAGGGTCCTTGTTAGTCTTGTTGGATGTTTCAAAAAAACAGACTTAGATTAGATCCTGAGTTATTATTAAATACAGTGGAGATACCAAGCAAATTTCACTCGCCGTTATATACTTCCCTTGGTTGAAAATGTTCCCTCCTTACTGTACTGTTTCATACAGTACTTGTTCATTTAATACAGTTATTATTTACAAGGTGCACACATGTCTTCCCCCAACATCTCCTTCTCCCATTCCCTTGCATTGTGCCCGGCACGGAAAAGGAAGACAAGCACCTCTGGCCCTAGCGCACAAAAAGCAAGGGAAGGACGGGGGGGGGGGACCCCAGAAGATAATGGGAAGGGGACTGCCCAGAGTAGGGGGAGTTATTTGCAGTTTTTCCAGTGTTGTGAGGGTTCTGCGTCCTAATACCACTTTATTCTGCTTTGGTTAGACCTCACCTGGAATACTGTGTCCTGTTCTGGGCACCACAGTTCAAGAAAGATATCGACAAGCAGGAACATGTCCAGGGGAGGGCGACCAAAATGGTGAAGGGTCTGGAAGTCGTGCCCTATGAGGAACGGGTTAGGGAGCTGGGTATGTTTAGTCTGCAGAAGAGAAGGTTAAGAGGTAACATGATAGCCATGTTTAAATATTTGAAGGGACGTCATGTTGAAGATGGAGTGAGCTTGTCTTCTGCTCCTCCAGAGATTAGGACAAGGAGCAATGGACTCAAACCACAGGAAAAGAGATTTCATCTAAACGTCTTGAATTTATATTGCTCCAATCTATTTAATATTGTTTAGCCATTCTGTCACGTTTTCTATGATGGATATCTTGTGTTTTAATGGTCTGTGATCGACCATTGGATTGGACAGGATGGCCCCTGTGGTCTCTTCCAATACTATGATTCTGACACTATGATTCTATCAGGAAGAACTTTCTTATGGTAAGAACCATTTGACAGTGGAATATGCTGCCTGAGGGTGTGATGGAGTTCTTTGGAGGTTTTTAAGCAGAGGGTGGATGACCATCTGCTGGGGGTGCTTTGAGCGTGTGTTCCTGTATGGCAGAATCCGGCTGGACCGGATGGCCATTGTAGTCTCTTCCAACTCTATGATTCTATGAAATTGTACAGGAAAAGAGATTCCACGTAAAGATTAGGAAGAACTTCCTGATGGTAAAGATCAGCTCAACAGTGGAATGTGGTATCTTGGAGTCTCCTCTGGAGATTTGTAAACAGAGGCTGGATGGCCGTCTGTCCAAGGGAGGGCTTTGATGGTGTCTTCCTGCATGGCAGAAGGGGGTTGGACTGGATGGCCCCTGGGGCCTCTTCCAGCTCCGGGATTCTATGATTCTACACCATGCTGGTGCTCTCTAGCTTTAACCAAGAGCCCCACAGCCCGTGCCCTTTCCTTTCTCTGCTCCCTCTATTCTCCTGAAGGCTTCAACTAGAAGATGGAGACGAGGTGACAGATGGGATGGAAAGGACGGGGGGGGGGGGAGGGAAGGCTGCAAAAATAGGATCATACATCTTTAACTACGTCCCACAAGCATGTCGTGGCTGTGCTGCATTTGTGATGCTTGGCCTACCTGGGGGGGGCGGTGAAGAGGAAGAGACAGAGGGGAAAAAGAGGCCTGCGTTCACCAGCCACCTTCACATCCTTCCTTACCCGAGAAGCAGCACCAGCAGCAGGCTTGGGATGAATATTTCATGGCCGCCCTTGCGGTTTTTGGCAGCCGTCGGGCTTGTTTGTTGTCGCAGCTCACACTGT
This sequence comes from Iguana delicatissima, assembly GCA_948472985.1. NCBI lineage: Eukaryota > Metazoa > Chordata > Lepidosauria > Squamata > Iguanidae > Iguana > Iguana delicatissima. The sequence goes on from CAOKZL010002887.1 coordinate 49,539, forward strand.
TTCCCCACTGCTGCTTGTCCGGTGGTACCTCCGCCTGCGTTCGCACCATTTCCCTGTGTGAATCCGGCGGAGTCAACTCTTGAAAGATTGATAGAGCCAGAGACAGAGGCTGAGAGTTCGCCTCCCCCTCTGGGGTGGGCTTGGTGAAGTAACGGAGTGGGCAGACCGTGCCTCTGTGTTGTGCACGTCTACACTCATGTAGTGCTGTGGTGGTTGCACTACTGAACATTGAGGTTCTGCTGAACACTGATGTTGTACAAGCTTTTGCAAACCTGCCAGTGTGCCTGGTTATTGGCCATTTTTGCACTAGACTGTTAATAGTCCATGCAGCCCCTGTTTACAAATCTCCAAAGGAGACTCCAAGGCCATTTCCGCACGACACTCTTATAACGCAATGATTCCACCTTCAACCTCCTATGGAATCCTGGGGTTTGCAGTTTAGGGAGGGTTCGGCCAGCTTATGGTGGCCGGCCCGCCCCTCCCTAAACTGCAAACCCCAGGATTCCATAGGAGGTTGAAAGTGGAATAATAGCACTATCACAGTCTAGTGCAGAAATGGCCATTGTCTCCTCGTCATGAAGTCCAACTGTCCAGATTTGACAGGAACAGCTCCAACTTATCCTTCGTCGCTCCACTTTTCAGTCGCTTTTCAAACGTCACAATTTCATTCAATCAGTCAATCTTTATTGTACAACCATAGACCATTAAAGCACAAGATACCGTCACAGAAAACATGACAGAACAGCCAAACAATATTAAATAGACTGGGGTGATACAAAGTCAAGAATTGTTTAAAAATGTTAAAAATATAATAGGCTTAGTATCATCAAGCACAATTCAAAAAGGAAGACAGACCTCCAGCATTACATATGTGTCTGAATCATAATTTTATGAATCTTAGCGGAAGAGAAAAGGACTTTGGAACAATTTCTGTTACACAGAACAACACAGTGTAGAGGTTTGAGGGCTGGACTATGACTTTGGAGACCAGGATTCAATTACCCACTTAGCCATGGAAATCCACTGGGTGACCTTGGGCACGGCACACACTCTCAGCCCCATAAAACCACATGGTAGGGTCAGCTGAGGATCACCATAGGTTGGATATGAATGACTTGAAGGCACACAACAACAACAGATAAACCAAGTACTTCTAGAAGGCCTTCCAGGGAATTTATTTAAGAGAGGTGTAATTAGTTATAATCTCTCCTCTCTTTACAAATTACAATTTTCTGTACCATACATCGCATAATCTGTGTTGGAGATGCCAGGAGAAACCCGGGTCATATATACACATGTGGTGGACATGTCCAAAAATTAGAGGAGTCTGGAAAGAGGTGAACAAATATTTGATGCAAATATTTAAAATACACATTTCTTTAAAGTCACAGATATTCTTATTAAATATGGTCCAGATGATAGATCAGAAAGCTTTCAAGAAATACTGGAGGATCTTATTATATCTTATTACTGCCGCACGGATTTTAATAGCTAAAGGTTGGAAAAATAAAGAACCCCCGTCAGAAATGAAAGAAAATGATAGGCTTACTATAAAAATTAAAGAGAAATTGGATGTGATATTACGAGAATGGGATCCTGTAATGAATTTCCTATGCAGTAAATGGTATTTGAAATACATAGAGCATATATAATATAATATTTACAAGGAACAGTAATAAAGTACAGAGAAAATTCAAGAAATTTATATTGAAGGGAGACGAGGGGGAAAAAAAGGATATTACTTTTCTTGTATTGGTTGACAAGGGTATGTGTTCAGATATCAAGAGTGGTTGTTGTTTTTTTTCCTTCTCTTCTTTTTGAATTTTTTTTTAAAATTCTCCCTGCCTGTTTGTTGGTTTTTTTGTTTGTTTGTTTTTTGTTTTTCATCTTTTTTGTTTTTTTGTTTTTGTTTTAGTATTAGAGAAACTATGCATGGAAATCAAGTAAAGAAGATATAACAGACGTTGATGTATGTGAAGTATGGAATGGAAAATAGAGTGTATTATATTTTGTACAACATATATTAGTATAAATAGAATTTTCTTGTTGTCCTACTATTGTAAATATCAGCTATTATGTAATATTCTAGTAAAAACCATAAATTGGGGGGAAAAAACCAAATTACAATTTCTCTCTTCTCCCACTTTCTGACTTCAGTTGCTGCAAACTGAACTCAGTGCAAAAGTAGTTTCCGCGCAGTTAGCTCAGCAGGGGAGATGGAGAGGAAAGCAGGAGGCCAAATCTTGTCCTTCTCAGAATGAGAAAGCAAAATGAAACGGTTGCAGCGTCTCCCAGCTTGTGCATTCGTCCTCATTGATAACTTTTGCTGTCTTGACCACATTCTGAGGTTGTTTGGCCACACGTGTTCTGGTTTTCATCTGTGAAATGTTGGCGGGTGTGCTGTTGGTGTAGTAAGGAACATGAGGGGGTAGGTCAGCAGAAAGGGGGATTTGGAACTGTAGGGGAAAATGAGACTGAACCTGTCAGGATCCAATCTTCATTTAGCAAAGTCACACAGAGAAGCGGTAGAAGTTTTATCTAATGACTTGTGGCTTCAGACTGGTACTTGGAATAAACACAGACGCAGGTAGCTTTGAATAAAAGACTAAATACTTTACTAATGACTCTTCATTTACATCTGTATTGAGAGAGCCTGCTACCTGTCTAATCTAGTGAATAGGAGATTCTTCAGTTTAACTCACCATCCTCCTTGATGGGACTCAAACTCGGCGCATGCGAAGAGTTCAGGGAAAGCAGCCATTGAGAACAGAGAGAGAGTGAGATCGGAGAGAGGGGTCTTAACTTTTATAAGACCGATGACCCAAGCCACTGTCCTGGGTCACATGATCTGAGCACCAAAGGTATTTATGATCATGCAATAAAAGACAGAGAAAGGCAAATGGAGAAGATCTGGCATGCAACAGAAAGGGAGGCCCTATCTGGCTATTGCCCATCTGTTCTAACAACAAGATGGAGGGGGGAGAGAGAATGCTGGTAATTTTTCCAACAGGAACACATCTGAGAGATGTTAGCTTTTAAGACTATAATTTCCAGAATTCCCCTAGATAGCATGCCCAGAGGTCTGGGAGTTTGGAGCCAAAATCTGCTAGTTTTTGTTTCAGCAGTCCTGTGAGGGATGATTGTTTTGGGGTTGTGGACTTTCATAATGTGTTGTCTAGATTTGCTGTTTTTCTTTTTAATGGTTATGTTTTTAATCTATTGGTAGTTTAAGTAGTCCTTCCCTTTTCTCCCTTTGTCCTCAGCTTACATCATTTGGTGCAAACTGAGATCAAAGTACACAAGTAGCTTGTGCTCAGTTAACTCCAGCAAGGGAGAGGAAGGAGTGAATTCTTGCCTTTCCCAGCAGGCTCTGTTACTCCACTGGAAAAACCCTATCCCGGGGTTTACAATTTTGATATTAAACTTGATTCCGTGTGCCTGAGAGGTCGCCCAGATGAGCACGTAGGCAGTCACGGTCGAACGACCAAAAACCAGGTCAGGCCAGTAAAATCCCCAGTCACGTAGCCCCAGGAGACCTAAAAATGTATAAACCCACAATAGACAAAGGGTCCTCAGCCCCTGAGAAGCCGACTTGAGGGGATTAGCGTGTTTGCCCCAAGTTGAGCAAATATCCTGTCAGGCGAGGACCATTTACATGAAGTCACACCACAACCAAATGCAGCCGAAGACCCTGAGATTTTGGCAACACCTCGTAATCCCATCACGCAAAGGAAGTTTCCATTGTGGAGCTTCATTCTTGCTGCAACACCCATTGTTCTCCCCGGGAAAGGATTGGCCCTCCAGGTACTTTTCCCCCTACAAATAGTCCCAGTTTTTGAGTGGTTCTTTGGATTGCTCCCGGTCATCCCAGCAGACCATTTCTTGATCCGTTAAGTGATCCCCTCAGCCCTTTCCGTGCTGAGCCCCACTTCTCCGCTGTCTTCCCGGACCCAGGACTTCAGGAAAAGGTGCGGTATTACCCCAGCTGCAGCCCCTTCAAGATTCCCCTATCCAGTTTCCTCTCTTTTACTTCTCAATAGGTCTTGAGTGAGTGTGTGAGTGATTGCGTTGCTACGTGAGACTCTCCTTCAATAAAACTATTTATTGGACATTCTTGTTTGGTTTTTGGCTTGGCCTGACCCCGTAAAAATTGGGTAAAAAGACCCCGCTAGGTTACCCTGCCTCTTGCATTGCTATCGCCTGTGCTCTGGCTAGTTTCCATTCCCCATCACGTGGAGCACATTGAGGTGTCCCCCAAGGGACCCCAGAATTCGGGACAGCATAACTCATGCCAAGGCAAACTGCTGCAGCCTGTCCTAAAATTTTTTGCTCTTCCTCATTCATAACTTTGACCATCTTGAGCACACTCTGAGGTTGCTTGGCCACACATGTCCTGGTTTTCATCTGTGAAATGTGGGAGGGTATATAGCCTTCTGGAGTAGTACAGAATGCATGCTGAGTTTTCTTATTGTTCTTATTATGATTTTAAGTGGATTTATATCGTTTTAAAGTACTGATGCTTTAAGAGCCTTTTATCTTTCTCAGTTGTCTTCCTATTCTTCACTAGAATGATAAGAGATCTGGAAACCATGAACAGCTATGAGATGTGGCTTAAGGAGCTGGGAATGTTCAGCCTTGAGAAGAGAAGGCTGACAGGTTAGCCAAGTTTAAATATCTTAAGGGATGTCATATGGAAGATGGAGCAAGCTTGTTTTCTGTTGCTCCAAAGACTAGGGCCATTTCTGCACTTCCAGCCGGCCCCTCCTGAAACTGCAAACCCCAGGATTCCATAGGATGTTGCAAGTGGAACAATAGCGCTATAACAGTCTAGTGCGGAAATGGCCTAGGACATGGGGCAATCGCTTCAAATTTCAGGAAAAGAGATATTCCTCCCAAACAGTAGGAGGAACCTCCTGATGGTAAGAGCAGTTTAGCAGTGGAAACTGTGCTGCTTGGGAGTGTGGTGGAGTCTCCTTCTTTGGAGGTTTTGAAACAGAGGCTGGATGACTCTGTTGGGAGTGCTTTAATTGTGTATTCCCTCATGGCAAGATGGGGTTGAGTTGGACGGCCCTGGTGGTCTAAACATCCTCAGAGGGCTTCATGGTTTCCAGACCTCCTGCCATTTTGGTCGTCCTGCTCTGGACACGTTCCATCTTATCTATATCCTGGCTGTGTTCCCATAGCTGGATGCAAAACAATTCTATTATCTGCTGAGGTCCTGCAGAGATCTCAGTGAGTGAGATCACCATTTTACATCTGGTTACGGGGACATAGCCAGACTCTTCTGAAATCTCCCCTGCTCTTGTCTGAGCATGAAGGACCCTGGATGTTGGTTTCAGTGACAATATGATAGGTTGGGGAGGTCTTTGGTTGCTGTGGAGGGAAGGAGGGCAATGCCAACTTCCTCAGTAGCCCAGTAGAGTTACCTTACAGGTAGACAGGCCACCAAGAAGACAACACCCATTAAGTGAGGTTTGTTCTGACCCTGTCAGAACAGTGAAGCCCAAAAACCTTTTTCTGGGCAAAGTTCAGCAATCATCCTAGTTAGATCCTGAATTGTCGGGTCAGGAGACATATTTAGGTGAAATAGGCAAGCACTGCAGTAGAAGCCAATTTACAGCACTTCACCTAGTTCTTGAAAATCCAGTTCTCCATTTGATAATACAAAACTGGAACAATTGCAAGATGAATTAAAACTGAACTGTCTGTATGTAATAGAAGGGAATTGTATAAACAGAGAGACCCAGAGTACATGCCAGAGAATGCAGAATTTATTATCATCATGTCCATTGGTCATAAAGAGAGACGTCCATCCCTCAGGGGCAATGGAGCTGACTTTTGTCCATCTACACTTCAAAATCCATCCCTCCAAAATGTTACGTTTTGTTCCAAAGGAGGTCCAGAAGATTTGTCTTTATTTATGTATTGAATAAAGGGAATATATTGAATATTTCCTAAATTTTGTCTTCTTTTCAAAGTTCTAGCCGGTATCTCAAAGGCCAAAATCCTACATCAGGGAGCAGGAGTGTGAATTTACACCCATAGAATTACATTATGGTTACACAATACTGCCTCGTTAGTGAATTATGATGCTGTGCCAATTAATGTGCAACAATATGTACATCTGCATGTGGAATGCATGATGTGTGATTTATACAAGCACTAGCGCACAACTACACAGATTTAAGCATGTTAATGCTCAGTGTTCAGCCATGCACAAAGCACAACTCCCCTTTTGCAACCTTGATATTGAATGCTACCATTGCAATTATGACAAAAATGTTTATCTGCTTCTATGGGGAAACTTGTGCGTGCATAAGATGCCGACAGGTTTCTGGCAAATTTCTCTATTAAAACAAAGTGTCAGATTTGATTCTACCTGTTGATAATGCAGGTTGAGAATCTCTTATCTGAAATTCCAAATTTTGAAAAATTTGGAATTGTCTACACTGGTGGCTAAGGTAGTGACACCTTTGCTTTTAGATGGTTCGATGTACGCAAACTTTGTTTCATGCACAAAATTATTTAAGATATTGTTATACAATAACCTTCAGGCTATGAATGTAAGGTGTATATGAAACATAAATGAATTTCATGTTCATTTATAGAACATGAAATTTATAGAACATGAAGTTTATAGAACATGAAATTTATTTCATAGATTTGGGTCCCATCTCCAAGATATCTCATTAGGTACATACATGCAAATAGATGTATACCAAAATCTGAAAAAAATCCAAACTCCAAAACACATCTGCTCCCAAGAATGCATGTATATGAAAAATAAATTAATTTTGTACTTAGATGTGGGCCCCATCTCCAAGGTATCTCAATATGTATGTATATGCAAATAGAAGTATTCCAAAATCCAATAAATAAATCCAAAATCCAAAACACTTCCAGCCCCAGGCATTTTGGGTAAGGGATATTCAACCTGCATTTAGTTCCTGGGAATGAAAGATTCTGGAGAGCTGTAGTCCACCGAATGCAACTTTGCCCAACTCTGTCCATGTATCAAAAATTTCTAGCATGCCTTCACAGGTGTGGAGCTGTGAGCTTGCATATCCATGTGGGAGTGCTTTGTTGGCTGCAGGTCTCTTTGCTGCTTGGGAGAAGGTGCTGAGTCAGCTGCCGCCTGCACATCTGCAGTGGAGGAGGCTCCATGTGATGCTGATATTAATCAATGCTTTTCTATCAGACTTTTGGCAGCTGCCTTGGGCTTGCAGCTGGGACGGCGTCTTGAGAAATGAAGCCTTGCAGTGCAGTCTAGAGTTTTTCCAGTCTGTGCAATTTCACGTTTCCACAAAACATGTCCAGGAGAGCTGAGAGCACCAGCCGGTGGAAAAGGCCAAGCTTTGGGAGAAAAGGAAGCACCAGAGTTCAGTTACAAGGATTTTATGTTCATGGAATAAGAGAGGCTCCTGAGACCTGCTGTTATACCTGGGCAGACTCCATGGGGGCTGGAATCCTGTTGGTGTCTTTCATGTTCCCTTAAGCAACAGGTGTATTCAGTTCTCAGCTGAGCAAGTGGAGTTAGCCCGTGCTGGTGGCTGAAAATCCCATTTGTTTCCTCTTTCATAGAATCATAGAGTTGGAAGAGACCCCAGGGGCCATCAAGTCCAACCCCCTGCTATGCAGGAATCCACATCAAAGCATTCCCAACAGATGGCCATCCAGCCTCTGCTTAAAAACCTCCAAAGAAGGAGGAGACTCCACCACACTCCATGGAGGCAGCAGCAGATTCCACTGCTGGACAGCTCTGACCATCAGGAAGTTCTTCCTGAGGTTCTGGTGGAATCTCCTTTCCTGCAGCTTGAATCCATTGCTCCGTGTCCTGGTCTCTACCACTCCAGAGACTAGGACAAGGAGCAAGTATTCTTTGTATAAGAACTAGCAAAATTCCACACGTTTATTCATAAATGTGTTGGAAACAGCCTATAAATTGAAGAAGTTCAACAGTGAGAAAAAGGTAACAATAACATTACCTGAAATCCTGTTGGTGTCATACACACACATGAATTCCTTCACACATGCTTTTTTTTTTTTTTTTAGCCCTTGCACCATGCCTGGATTCAGTTCACTGTTGCCTAAGCAAAGTTCCACAAGTGAAAGTGCTGTACATGCAGTTTCGCATTCTTGAATTGAGCATAATTATGAGTCAGTGCCTTCAATGGATTTCTTGATTCTCTGGGGTTGTGGAAACAGCCACAGTGCGTTTTTCCCCATTGCAGAAGGTTAAAATAAGGAGTCATGTTGGCTGATGCACGATTGGTAGCATACCAATTACCAATGTTGAATGTTGAATACCGATGCCAGTATTCAATACATGGGTGCTGTAGCACAACCACCACCTAACTATATGAATGTAGATATATGCAAACGTGAAAATATCAACTGTAAGGCTGGCCACCGCTTTACAGATACAATTAAATGACACCCCTTTTTTTCAGTTAGTAAATAGCAGGCTTGCAGAAAGCCCTTGTGATGTTGGGGAGTGGAGGAAGGGTCATAGAATCCTAAACCATTTCTGCACTGGACTTTTATAGCGCGATGATTCCACTTTCAACGTCCTCTGGAATCCTGGGGTTTGCAGTTTCGGGAGGGGCCGGCCGGCCCCTCCCGAAACTGCAAAACCCAGGATTCCAGAGGACGTTGAAAGTGGAATCATCGCGCTATAACAGGCTAGTGCGGAAATGGCCCAGGTCTCTCAACCTCTCCTCCTAGGTTTTGTCTTCCATAACATAATTCCCTTTTGCAGTTGTTGCATTGCCTGGAAAGCTCCATTCCTCTGGGCACTTGGTATCTTGGGAGAATGGAGTACGGAGCAATTACACACCTGTCCGCCGACCGACATGAACATGGTGTGTGTGTATTCATCTCTCTTTTGTGTAGTGGCATAACCAGTGATCACTAATTCTCTTTGAATGGCGCCTCTCCTTTTGTTGCTGCGACTTTTTCATGTTTTCACTGTGTCTGCAGATTCCTCCCTCTTCCTGTTTTTACAAAAAGGAAACTTTGGACCTGCAGCAACAACCTGGAGGTCCAGTCCAGTTCTGCGATTTTGTGTCTGTCAGCTCCGCCGGCCTCTGTTCCCCACTTTGTGAGCTGAGACAGAGGCAGACCTGTCCCCCACCTCAGCAGTTCTGCACAAACTTGACAAAGGATTCTCTTCACATCCAGTCTCAAAAACCTTGGCCTAAATCCAATTAATTGTGTGTTCCAACTAGGGCAGACAACCAATCAATTAAAGTTACATAAATGATGACTTATAAATGTTGACTTACCAAGTTCCCCTTGATTCAGTGGTCTACCGTATTGGAGAGGAACATGTTACCGCGATTGTCTAGCCTGAGCCCAAGGTCTACAATTTCATATTGGTAGATATTTCCACGTGGCACTCCATGAGGATGAACTCCACGTGTCTGAAAGGGTCACGGAGAGCCTGTGTAGGAAGGCACGGCCACACGTTCTTAATTATGCAAGCTAGGTCTAAGCCAGTAAACAACTTTTGTCGCACAGTCAGTAGTGCCCTCCAGACATGGCCGATCATTAAGCCAAAGAAAGGGGTTTCAGTCCCGAACTGACGGCTTGACGGGATTAGCGCATCCGTCTATACAGCCTCTAAGTGCTCCCTCATTTACATACTGTTGCAACAATTGGCAGGGCTGGCTAAAACCCATCAATTCTGATTTTGACCTTTTGGAGGCTTTGTCTCCACTCAAATCCCTATTGTTCTCCTCGGGAGAAGGCTAGCCTCCAGGCATAATCTTCCCTATAAAACCCCCAAGCTTGAACTTCTTGTCGGAACGCTCGTGTCTTGCATCCCGAACTGCTGCCGCTCTGGCTAGCAAGCCTCCCCTCAGCCTCCACGTCCTGGGAAACCACGAACCCAAGCCTCGATCTCTATCCCTCTATTCGTGGACTGCAGAATCAGGTGGAGTATCACCCCAGAAATCCTCTTGAAACTCGTATCAGTTTTCCTCACTTTTTGCTTCCATAGTTCTTGGATGAGTGCATGAGTGCGTGTGTCGTTGTTCGCTTAATTAAGGAAAGTTTAATAAAATCTTTAAATTGAATAACTTGCCTAGTTCTTGGAGGCCCGATCTTGTATACATAGGGTTCCAAGATCCTGCTAAGTTATCCTGCCTTTTGCATTGCCAGCCAGTGCTCTGAGCTAATTCCTAATTCCCCATATTTTGAGCACATTGAGGTGTCCCTCCCGGGACCCACAGAAATCAGGGTAACCAACACTTGGAGATTTAGAGCACTATGTCCTTGATTAATGTGTGATTCTGATGGTGGTGGTGGTGACAATCTTTATTTACACTTTGCTTTTTTCACAGAATGGAAGCCTGAAATGATTTACAAACTAGGGCCCTTTTCGCACGGCATTTTCCATGCGAAAGAGGGCCTGGAGCATCACACAATTGTGAGGAGCAATCTGCATGACACACTCACAATCGCGTGATGCTCCAGGGGCCGGCAGGCACCGACCGAGCGTCTTTTCATTTTCGGCTAGAAGCGGAAAATGATGCGTGATCGTGCATTGCTCCCGGGCCCCGTGCACACTTACCCAGGCTGCACTGTGGAAGGAAGAGCGGGGCTCTCGCGCGAGTAGGCAGCTCATGCTGAGCTGAAGGACCCCGGACGTGAGAGCCTCTCGCTGGAGGCTGCCTGCATGATCCCTGCACCCCAGTGCCGAAAGAAGGTAAAGTGTGGAAAATCAACACGTAGTTTCTGTGCCTTCAAGTTGACTCCAACTTATGGGGACCCTCTCCCAGGGTTTTCTTGGCAAGACTGATTCAGGGGAAGTTTGGTCTTGCCTTCCTCTGTGGCTGAGAGAGTGTGACTTGCCCAAGATCCCCAGGTGGCATTCCATGGCTAAGGTGAATTTGAATCCTCATATCCTGGAGTCTGTGTCCAACACTTTGTGTCCTGAACCACACTAGCTCTGATGTTAAGTGCCTTCAAATTATGGTGACCTCATTACGGGTTTTCTTGGCAAGATTTCATAGAATCATAGAAGTGGAAGAGATCACAAGGGCCATCCTGTCCAACTTCATTCTGCCATACAGGAAGGCACAATCAAAGCACACAATCAAAGTGGTGGAGTCTCCTTCTTTGGAAGTTTTTAAACAGAGGTTGGATGGCCATCTGTCAAAGGGAAATCTTTGATGGTGTCTTCCTGCATGGTGGAATAGGGTTGGACTGGAGGGCCCTTGGTGTCTCTTCCAGCTCTACGATTCACTTCCACAAAATGGCCATCCAGCGTCTCTTTAAAAACTTCCAAAGAAGGAAACGCCACCACACTCCCAGGCAGCAGCATTCCACTGTTCACTGATGTACTACATCTAGGCAGGAAAAATAAAATGCACAAATATAAGATGGGTAACACCTGGTTTCAAAGCAGCACATGCAAAAATGATCTAGGGAAGTTAGTGGACCACAAGCTCAACATGAGTCAATACTGTGACGTGGTGGCCAAAAAAGCCAATGTGATTCTAGGCTGCATCAACAGGAAGAGGATATTGAGATCAAGGGAAGCAGTAGTGCCACTCTATTCTACTTTGGCCAGACCTCACCTGGAGTCCTGTGTCCAGTTGGGGGTCCTACAGCTCCAGAAGGATGTCAGCATGCTGGGAAATGTCTGGAGAAGAGCACCGAAATGATCAAAGATATGGAAACCAAGGTTTAGGAAGAACAACTGAGCAAGTAGGCATGTTTAGCTTGGGGGAGAGAACACTGAAAGGTGACCTGATAGCCACTTTTAAATATCTGAAAAGATGTCATGGGGAAGATGGAGCAAGCTTGTTTGCTGCTGCTACAGACACTAGAATGAGGACCAACAGATTCTAATTACAAGAAAAGAGATTCTACCTAAACATTAGGAAGAACTTCTTCACTATAAGAATTGTTGGACAGTGGAATCAATTGCTTCAGAGTGTGGTTGACTCTTTATCTTTGGGTGTCTTAAAACAAGATTGAGAGTGCTTTAGTTGTGCGTTCTTGCTCAGCAAAGGTTGGGCTAGAAGGCCCTTGTGGTCCCTTCCAACTCTCTAGCCATTTCCACACTACACTGTTATAGCGCTATTATTCCACTTTCAATGTTCCATGGAATCCTGTAGTTTGCAGTTTAGGGAGGGGCCTTTAGAATTCCACAGGAGGTTGAAAGTGGAATAATAGCACTAGTGCAGAAATGATTCAATGATTCTGTGATTCATTACACAGTGTGCAATGCTTAGAGACAGAACACAATGAACAATATGCAATGCACAATATAACACTACTCTGGATGAACTCTTCCACATCTGCAATAGTGAGGCGTGCAAAACTTCTCTCCTATCCCCAGTGAAGAGATTTATTCTGCAGTGTTTGAAGGAGTCATCTGTGACCATAATGAACATTATTCTGGCCACAGTCCCCGCAAAGTCAATTTTTCAAGCAGTCTCCCAAAAGCACAAAACAGGCTTTTAAATAAAGGACAGACTCTTCCTAGGGCAATCTATGGGCTGGGAGGAAAGGGAAGAATGATCTTGGTCTCCCCTGACTGCACATGGAAATTCCCTCTGCTTTGCTTGAGCCACCGATGCTCTCTTGCAAAGGCACTGGAAAGGCCCGGCTCCAGGGAACGGTCAATTTGGCACCTTTTGCCTGTTCCGTCTCTGCTCCATCTTCCTTTGCCCCTGTGATGGCTCTACAAGCCCTGTAACTAAATAATAAAGAATTAATCAAGACAAAGCTCTCGGCCGTGTTAATGCTTCACAGAGCCTGAGCCAATGTAGTGGAGCATTTCAAAAAGCCCTTGTCCCTTATGAAATAATCAGGACGGAGAGACAGTTAGCAGCACATGGGCAGGCGCTTCGATGGCACTTGGGAGGAAACCATCTGAAAAGGGCTTCCAAAGGCACCGCTCCATCAATTTGCCAGCAAATGGGTCACGCTCTCCTTCTGCCCTCCCCCGTTTTGTTTTTCCTTCCCCTTTCTTCTTCTTTCTCACTCTCACTCGGACACTTAGAATGCAGCTGGTCTGCTTTTCCTCCATCTCTATGTATAGCTTTGGTTGTTTAGTTTGATCTCTTGTCCTCTTGAGCAACAGTTTTCTCCAGGGCACACAATGGCTCCTGGATGGCAACAGATGAAGCTCCACATCCCAGCCCAAAAAGACCCAGGCTGGCATTCTCTTAGTGAGAACCACAAGGTATAAGTTGCGTGATGCATGCAGAGCAGGATTTTCAGGCAATGGACTATAGTGATATCCAGCTAACGGCAGTGTAAGCAGAGTTGTGCGTGTGGCACCATCGTGCATGTGGTAACACAGAATAGTGTGTGAATGTGCATTACCTCTGCGCATTGTTTTGAGCATTGTGCAGTAATGTTGCACAAAGGTTTGTCAATCATGTGCATTGACCACTGAGCCACATATGTTGCATTTTCTTCAAGGGCTGTTGCTATTATTGGCTGGAATTCTGTATCAGATGGAATTCTATTGGCTAGAATTCTGTAATACCCTGAATTCTACTGGCTGGAATTCTATATCAGTCCAAATTCTATTGGAATTCTTTATCAGCTACCTAGTTGAATAAACTTAATTACATAATCTCTCCTGGCCTGACCCCTCCAAATCTAATGGAAACATCATTCACTCCGATAGCCAGCAGAAAGGACCTCTTTCTCCCCATGCAGATGGTGACTGGTAAAACAGGTTGGAGGGCGGAGGTATGACTGTAGCCATGGTGGCACCATTGTGACTAAGTAGTGATTGTGGATACAGGACAGCTACAGATGAGGAAATCTACATAGCTGTTCCATGTTCAGGAAGGATGTTGACAAGCTGGAACATGTTCAGAGGTGGGCGACCAAAATGGTACAAGGCCTGGAAACCATGAAGCCCCATGAGGAGTGACTTAGTGAGCTGGGGATGTCTGGCCCAGAGATGAGAAGATTAAAAGGTGACGCTATAGCCATGTTTAGATATTTGCAGGGATGTCATATAGAGGATGGAACAAGCTTGTTTTCTGCTGCTCCAGAGATTAGGACACTATAGAGCAATGGCTTCAAACTACAGGAAAAGAGATTCCACCTAAACTTTAAGAAGAACTTCCTGATGGTAAGAGCAGTTTGACAGTAGAATACACTGCCTCAGTGGAGTGTGGTGGAGTGTCTTTCTTTGGAGGTTTTTAACTGGAGGCTGGATGGCCACCTGTCAAAGGGACGGTTTGATGGTGTCTTCCTGCATGTCAGGGGGTTGGATTCGATGGCCTTTGGGCTTTCTTCCCACTCTAGGAGTCTATGGCCCTTTTTGCATGGCATTTGCCATGCGCAAGGGCACCTGGAGCATCGCGCGATTGTGAGGAGCGATCTGCACAATGCACTCACAGTCATGCAATGCTCCAGGGTAGGGCAGGTGCCACTCACGGACTTTTTCATTTTTGGCTTTCAGCTGAAAATGGTGCGCAATCACACATTGCTCCAGGGTCCCATGCGCACTTGTCGTGCGTGTGGAGCCTCCAGAGCTGCACCGGTCACGCTTCCTGCCCCAGCGCAGCCTGGGAAACTGCTCATGCGGAGCTCATGCGGAGCTGAAGCAGCGGGGACACAAGAGCCTCTCGCTGGAGGCTTCTCACGCAATCCCCGCACCCCAGCGCCAAAAAAAGGTGCGGAAAGGGCCTATGAAAACTCCCACACTTTCATCCAGCTGGTAGCTCTTGCCCTGCCTGGATCTTCTGCATAAGTACCTGTGTGGGACTTTACACCAAGACAGCATCAAGTGGGAACTCAGCTTTGTGATTCTGATGTGTGTGGACAAAATGTGGCAAAATCATCTCCTTGCAGATCTCTGCCTTATTTCAATAGGGAAGGGGAGTGCTTGCGCAAGAAGTCCTCCAAGAGCGGAGCGAGGGGACAGTTTTCTAACTTACTAGTGAAAAGTGCAAGATACGCTTGAGTTAGGCATTACACCCCAAATACCAACAAACATTTGCGTTCAGGAAGGATTCTTTCTGGAGGGGAGGATTGCATTCTTGTTTAGTTTGAGAATTGTCAGCTTGCACAGCGGATCTTGCAGAAGCAAGAGAGAGAGCCCAAAGACTGCAAGAAACAAGGTAGATTGCCTGCGTTCCTAACCCTCTTTTCTCTCTCTTTCTCTCTCATTTCATTCCCCCTCCCCTCCACCACCAGAGGCACCTCGGTCTCTCCGCCTGGCTTGGAAAAACAACCTGGATTAAGATACGCTTCCGTTACAAATAAGCAGGCCTCCCAAAGGATTTTTGAGAGCTTGCTGACTTGGGCACTTTCATTTCTAAACGCCTCCCTTTCAACAGCTGTTGAGGGCTTTGACAAGTGCTTTCTTTAAGCAAGAGAAACAAAAGTTGGGTGGAGGGGGAAGAGGGGAGAGAGAGAGAGGGAGAGGGAGATAGAGAGATGCAGTGAGAAAAGGAGCCGGGAAGGAAGCCAAGCCCAGAACAATCTTCATTACTTGACGGGCAAAGAAGAGGAGAAGGCAGGTGGGTGGGCAATGGGAGGTGGACTCTTCCTGACTTCCAGGTGGGCTTGGATTAAATTTGCAAAGGAAGCCGGGTGATTTTAATTCCAACGCTGTTGTGATGATTTAACCCCATAAGAAGGCACGGGCAGGAAGGTATCTAGGCAGCCAGGAAAAGATGTGTCAGTAATGGATCTGGTAATTTATGTTGGCTAGGTGGAACCCACCTCTTTGGAAGCAGCCTATCACAGAACCAGTGAAGGTGCAGCAACATCCAAAGCTGATATCAGAATCGTAGAGTTGGAAGAGACCCCAAGGGCCACCCAGTCCAACCCCATCCTGCCATGCAGGAGGACACAAGGCAATCCTGACAGGTGGCCACCCAGACTCTGTTTAGAGGGTGTTCAGCCTGGAGAAGAGAAGGTTAGGAGGTGACATGATAGCCATGGTTAAATATTTGAAGGAACGTCATAGGGAAGGGAGAAAGGGCCTTTTCAGTGGCTGCTCCCAGGCTTTGGAACTCCCTTCCCAGGGAGGCCCAGGTGGCCCCATCCTTGCTTTCTTTCCGTCACCAAGGCCATTTCCGCACTAGACTGTTATAGCGCTATTATTCCACTTTCAACATCCTATGGAATCCTGGGGTTTGCAGTTTAGGGAAGGGCTGGCCGGCCCCTCCCAAAACTGCAAACCCCAGGATTCCATAGGAGGTTGAAAGTGGAATCATCGCACTATAACAGACTTGTGTGGAAATGGCCAGTGTAGTGTGGAAATGGGTTATGTTGGGTCATTACAGATTTGATGTGGTGGGTCAGTTCATCCTGAGCAATGTGTGGCATTATGTTCCCTCAGCCAGTGGCAGCTGATGGCTTCCAGTTCAGTGGGTTGATCAATCCACTCCACTTAAAGGTGTTGTTGACAGCGCTGAATTTGGTCTACCAGACTTTTTGGGCTCATGCTGGAGCCTGTTATCTTGGTTTTTCTCTTCTCTTTCTTCATTCATTCAAGAAGGCCTCCTCCAGATAAAACATGACACCCATTCCTTCAAATGCAAACAGACAGCAGGTTCAGCTAGGTGATTCTAGGAACAAGGATGAGAAGAAGGGGGAAAATCCTTCTAGAGAGAAATGCAAAATTCTACATTTCGGCCAGAAAAACCGAAAGCACAGAGATGGCAGTACTATATGTGAAAAGGACCTTGGGGTTGTTGTTGGTCATACGTTGAACAAGAGCCAGCAATGTGATGCTGCAGCAAAGAAGGTAAACGCTATCTATGCCTGCATTAATAGAACCATTATTTACAAGCCAAGGAAAGTAATGGTTCCAGTACATTCTGTGCTGGTCAGTTCTGGAGTATGCAGTTCAGTCCTGGGTGCCTCATTTTAGAAGGATATAGACAAGTTGGAGCTGGTTCAGAGAAGGCCAATGAGGATGATTAGCGGCATGGAGAACAAAATATATGAGGAAAGATTAAGGGAGTTGGATGTGTTCAGCCTGGTGAAGAGAAGACTGAAGGGTGACATGACTGTACTCTTTACATTTCTCAAGGGCTGTCCCCAAAGAGGCAGGTATGTTTTCTGCTGTCCCAGTGGGTACGACCAGGTCTAAGGATTTTAAGTTACAGATGGGCAGATTTGTTTGAACATTAAAAGGAACTTATTGACTATGGCTATTTCTGCACTAGGCTGTTACAGTGCTATTATTCCACTTTCAACATCCTATGGAATCCTGGGGCTTGCAGTTTAGGGAGGGGCCTTAAACCCCAGGATTCCATAGGGTGTTGAAAGTGGAATAATAGCACTATAACAATCTAGTGCAGAAATGGCCTGCAGTTGACCTGAAAAATCTTCCTTGTCTCCTCCCCAGCCTCCCGCCCCAATCTAGGTAAGAAGTGTCACGAGCATTGTTGCTGGCGATAATGGGATTTCCAGATTTTCAAATCATCCTTTGGCATTCTGGGGTTTGTAGTTTCCCGAGGCCAAAGAACTCTGTGGCTGAGGATTCTTGTTTTTTTAAAAAAAATTATTTATTAAAATCGTCAGCCATATCCGATTCATCAACAATATGACATATTCATTATTTTCTATAATATCAATAAAAAAGGGAGAATGCTTATATATCAATTTGTTCATATATACATGATTATATCTTAATTATCACCTTTTATTATATACTTTTATCTATCTTCTATTTTTCTATCCTCTATTTGATCATTCTATTGTAATCTTAATATCCTTCCTCCCTCCTCTCGTTTGAACTGCTTTTTTTTTTACTTTTCCGATTTTTTTCCTGTGATCTCCATAAATTAGTTATTACTTTGTAGACTTGTTTCTTCACTTTGTAGTGACCATTCATTACGTAATTCCTTGAAAACCTGTTATATTTTTTCATATACTCTATTTATTTATTTAGATCTTGGCATAACTTTGACCAGTTCTCTTCAATGTTTTTCTTGATTGATCTCATATCATTCCTTCTTTTTTTTTTTTACTTTTTTCCTCCTTTATTCTGTATGTAAGATCATCTAAAATTGCATATTCCTGAATTTTTTCTAACCATTCTTCTATTAAGGGAATTTCCGATCTCTTCCAATATTTTGCATATACAATCCTTGCAGCAGTGATCATGTATAAAATTATTGCTTCATATTTTTTGTTCTTCTTGTCTATTTGATGTGTCATATTTAATAAAAAAATTTCCGACGTCAATGGAATCTCTATTTGAAGGATATCTTTCATTATTTTGTGTATCCTTTTCCAATATTTTGTAGCCTTCGTGCAGAGCCACCACATATGATAGAAAGTCCCATCTTCCTTTGTGCATTTCCAACAGCTCTTTTCTTTCATTTTGTACATCTTACTTAATTTCACGGGGTCCGGGTACCATCTATGTAACATTTTCATATAATTTTCTTTTAAATTCTGTGCTAAAGTGAACTTTTGTGTCATATTCCAGCTTCTCTCCCACTGTTCTAATTTTATTTCGTGCCCTATATTCTGGGCCCAGATGACCACTGTATCTTCAACTGTCTCTGTTTCTACTTCTCGGTCTAGTATAAACTTGTAAAATAAAGATGTCAAGTGCTCTTTTTCCTCCCATATCAGTTTTTCCCATTCGTTTAATTGCGTGGTTGTGTCGATTCCCTCTAATTTAAGATCCATTTTTGTTCTTTCTTTTAGTTGCATATATGGGAACCATTGAATATCCCATACTTCTTCTCTCTGTTCTTCCCTTGTTTTAATTCGTTGACCATCCCTCAAATCGTTCATAGTTAAGTCTTTATAGGTCAGCCACTTATCCGTTGGGTCTTTCCATCTGCTTAAGATGTGGCTGAGGATTCTAAAGGCTCCTCCCTAAATTGCAAACCGCAGGATTCCAGAGGAGGTTGAAGGGGAATAATAGCATAACAGCCTAGTGCAGAAATGGCCTATGAGAGTGGTTTGCCAAAGGAACCAATTCCCTAGAGATGGTGGGGTCTTTTTCTCTGGGCATCTTCAGAAAGAGGCTGGACCTCTACCTGCTGGTGATGCTCTTGCTGGAGACCCTGGGCATTTCCGCACGAGTCTGTTATAGCGCGATGATTCCACTTTCAACCTCCTATGCAATCCTGGGGTTTGCAGTTTCCGGCCGGCCCCTCCTGAAACTGCAAACCCCAGGATTCCATAGGAGGTTGAAAGTGGAATCATCGTGCTATAACAGACTCGTGCGGAAATGGCCCCTGAGTTGAGCAGAAGGTTGGATTCGTTGGCCCATGAGGCCTCTTCCAATTTTAGGATTCCATGGCCATTTCTGCGCTACACTGCTATAGTGCTATTATTCCCCTTTCAATATCTTGTGGAATTCTGGGGTTTGTAGTTTACTGAGAACTCTAAATGCTCCTCCTAAGCTGCAAACCCCAGGATTCCACAGGAGGTTGAAAGTGAAGTAATAGCACTATAGCAGTGCAGTGTGGAAATGGTCTAGGATTCTATGAATTGTCAACTACTTAGGATGTGTGTCAACTCTGTAAAGAAGCCCTGGCAAGTGGAAAGAAGGTGTTAGCCCCTTTCTCCTTTCCACTCCACATATGGATCCTGCATATCTTTGCTGGCCGGGAAGGAGTAAGATAAAACAACTCCATCTCAATGTGATATCACTTCTTCTAATAGCAAACTCTAGACGAGAGTGCCAGTAGGACCGGAGCCAAAAAAGGTCTGCGGAGAAAACAAGAGGAGAAGATCAGCATGCCCAAAGAAGCACAAATGAGCTTTCAAGCATAAAACCTAAGGGAGAGAGGCAAACAAACAACTCTGCCACCCAGAAGAGCCACATGAGAACAGAGTATGTTCTGCCACCAACGAATGTAAAATTTTATTTGGAAAATAAAGCCGGAAACTGTTATGATGGAAGGTAGCAGCAGGGGCATTGGGAAACCTTCCAAAGGAAAGAAGTGAAGTGGACCTGGAGGGAAAAGAAAAACAGAATTTGAAATTGTAGAATCATAGAATCCTAGATTTGGAAGAGACCTCCAGGGCCATCCAGTCTAACCTTGAGCGGGGTGTTTGGCTACCATTAACTGTGCCTTGGTTCTGGGAGCCTCTGTAAGAACCAGCACGGTAGCATGGTCAGCCATGGAAATCCCAGCAATGACCTTGGCCAAGTCACACTTTCTCAGCCTCAGAGGAGGGCCATGGCAAACCTCTTCTGAATAAATCTCGCCAGAAAGCCCCATGGGCAGGTCAGAGTCAACCTGAAGGCACATAACAACAGCAACAGCAACAAAAAAACCCCAACATCTGCTTTCTAATCTCCGTTGTCCCTTTGTGAGGTTCCTCCTAGCCATCTTTCCTCTTCATCTCCACTTTTCTCTTCCAGTTCATACCTTTTCTTTCCCCAGCTTCCTGATCTTCCAGCCCATTAATATATTTGTTCTGGCATCTCTTTTGCCACTGCTCAGGTTCCTTGCCTTCCCTTCTCTTGCTTTAATATTCCCCTTTCTCCAAAGTAAAGTGTAATTTCCATTTTCCCCACAAAAACCACACTGTGAGCTTCCTTGGGTCCCATATCAGGACAAAGTCAGAATATAAATAGAATAAGCAAATTTTTAAAAAATACTGTATATTAAGGCTGGACCTTTGCTCTCTGCCCTTTGAATGTTTAAGAGCATTGCATGACAGCATAGAAAGCCAGCATGGTATCTTGGTTGGAGAATTGCACTACAACCCTGGAGACTAGAGTTTGATTTCCCGCTCAGTCATGGAAACCCACTTAGGGTGCATCACATGATGGGCCCTTTCCGCACCATACCTATTTCCAGCGCTGGAGTGCGGGGATCACGTGAGCAGCCTCCAGCAAGAGGGTCTCTCGCATCTGGGGTCCTTCAGCTCCGCACGAGCTGCCTGCTCACACGAGAGCCCCATCTCTTCCTTCCACAGCACAGCCTGGGAGTTTCCCAGGCTGCACTGGGGCAGGAAGCGCGACTGGTGCGGCTCCGGAGGCTCCGCACATCAACACAGGGCCAAGCAGCAATGCGCGATCGCGCACCATTTTCAGCTTCCAGCCGAAAATGAAAATGCGCACAATTGGCGCCTGCCGGCCCCTGGAGCATTGTGCGATTGTGAGTGCATCGTGCAGATCACTCCTCACAATCGCACGACACTCCAGGTGCCCTTTCGCATGGAAAATGTGGTGCGAAAAGGGCCATACTCTCCGTCCCAGAAAACCACATGATAGGTTCACCTGAGGGTTGCTGTAAGTCAGACGCAACTTGAAGGTGTACAACAACAATGACAGGGCAGCGTTCCAGCCAATCGTGGTCCAAGGAGGGTGGGACTGGGCTTGGTGACAGACAACTGGAGGTTTTCAACTTCCTATTTCTATAGATCTCAAGTCTTCTTCTGGCACCTGCCTCACTTCCTCCTCCTCCTCCTCTTTGAACCATCTTTTCCAAGACCTTGGTTGGCTCTTGCCTGCATTGTTAACCTGATGCCACAGCCCCTTCGTTCCCCTTCCTTCTCTACCCCTTTTCGCACAAGCCCACGTGCCTCTTTCAGGCCAGCTTGGAGCTTTAATTGAAAGCAACGGATGCTGTGCAGGAAAACTGCACACAAACACACAGAGACCTGGGTAGCACTTTGATGCCTGAGCATGGCTGGGTTACCTGCCGGCGCGTCGAGGGGCCGATGGATAATTAAAGTGACAGCCGATCACACAGTAAGTGGAAGGGAGGAGGAACGAAAACGGTGATGAAGATGGGGAAGCAAATAAGAAAGTAACAAAGTAAAACCAATCGAGAGAGAGAGAGAGAGAGAGGGAGACCCAGGCAGCCGTCACTTCTGATGGACAACCTGAAGAACAGATCCACACACATCTTTCAAGGTCCGCCTCTCAGCCTTCCTCCTCCTTTTTCCTCCTCCTCCTCTTCTGTGGTCCAGGGGCTCACCTTGGATCTGAGAGGCTCTGGATGTCCATCAGAAATTATGTCACAACAAAAGGCAGAAGCTAATAGACAAAGTGTTGCGCCGTTTAAATAGAGGGGGAGCTAAAGGGAGGGGAAGGAGAGGTGACAGCAAGACTAAAAATTTCCGAACGCTCATGAAAGATTCAGGGACGTCTCTTGTTAAATTTAATTGGGAGAAACTCGGCTCAGTAGTGGCTGCGCCGTTTGCGGGGCTCTCGCTTAAGAAGTCGAGTGACAAACCTGTCTCTTGTGTTTACTCCCTCTTCCTCCTCCTCCTTACCTTTCTCCTTCTCTCCTGCCATCGCCGCCTCCTCGTCCTCATCACCCCGACAGAAGGCAACACTGCCAATACTCTGCTCTCCGTCACCTGCAAATTCACCCTCTTTGTACAGCTGTCACCGTCACTTGTCTGTCGCTTATGGTTCTGTTAGCAGAGACGGCTGTCTGGGAGCATCCTCCCTCTTGCCAGGGCCCCAGTTCTGACTGCAAGACGCCTTTGGGCTTGCTCGCATTGAGGGGCTGTGGGTGGGTCCATATAAGGCAGGGCAAGGTGGAGGAGATCCCATGTCAGGCACCACAATTCAAGGAGGAAGCCATTGAGTCCAGCCCCATTCTACCACGCAGGAAGGCAGCATCAAAGCATTCCCAGCAGATGGCCATCCAGTGTTACCCTGTTCTCTGGGGGTCCCGGGAGGGACACCTAAATAACCAAACAATATAACACAACCTTGGGGAAAATGAGCTGGAGCACTCACTTAAGCTAGCGAGAGGCAGGGTAACTTAGCAGGATCTTGCAACCCGGCGTCTACGGGGTCAGGTCAGCCAAGCAGCCAGACGGGTTTAAAGTAATAGAAATGATATTTTATTGCATACAAACAAATATTAAAGACACCGCAGTCACACAGCTGACTAAGGAATCAGAAATTGAGTTAGAGAGAGAGATTTTCGGGGGGAAATGGGTGATACGATACCTGTCTCGTAGTCCTGGACCTTGGGAGAGAAGCCGGGGATGCGGAGAAGGAGCTCAGCTCGATTAGCTGAGGGGAGCTCGAAACGGCAGCAAGGCGGGATGGAACTCTGGAGCGGGTCGCGCGATCCGAGGAAGGTCTCGGAATCAGGGGTTCTTGTAGGGTGAATTGTGACTGCAGGCTATGCCTTACTCGGGGAACAGCAATGAGTTTTGGGTGCGAGACAATGCCTCGGAAAGGTCACAACTTTGCATGATGGAATCAGAGCCGAATTAACAATAGTGTGGCCAGTATGCAAATATGCAGCACTTACCAGTGGACGGCACAACCTTTGTCCGGTAGCCTCCTCGGGGCAGGAAGCCTTTGTTAGTATCGCCCATATGTAAGGAGGTGTTTGCCGGAGAGGTCCCTGAAGCGACGAACCGGCTGTGTCTGGCCTGCCCGGGTGGAGAATGGAATGTCCAGCAATTATCGGCCGTGCCTGTTTGCGTGCTTGTCCCGTGGCCTCGCAAACACGTAGAGTGGGGTGATAGAAGAAAGCCAAATGGTTTGATATCGAAATGATATCTAGGGGTGTCCCCAAGGAGGCCTAAACTGCAGTAACACCAGCCTCTGTTTAAAAGGCTCCAAAGGAGGAGGAGACCCCACCACACTCCTAGGCAGCAGCCTATTCCACTGTCCAACTGCTCTTACCATTAGGAAGTTCTTCTTAAGATTTAGGTGGAATCTCTTTCCTGAAATTTGAAGCCATTGCTCTGTGTCCTGGTCTCCGAAGCAGCAAAAAACAGGCTTGCTCCATCTTCCATATGACATCACTTCAAATATTTAAACGTGGCTATCATGTCACCTCTTATCCTTCTCTTCTCCAGGGTAAAAATACCCAGCTCCCTAAGCCACTCCTCATAGGGCTTTCTGGTTTTCAGGCCTTTTACCATTTTGGTTGCCCTCCTCTGGACACATTCCAGCTTGTCCATATCCTTCTTGAACTGTGGTGCCCAGAACACAGGATTCCAGGTGGAGTCTGACCAAAGCAGAATAGAGTGGTACTGTCACTTCCCTTAGCCTAGACACAATACTCCTGTTGATGCAGGATCTCATTGGCTTTTTTTAGCTGCTGCATCACACTCTGGCTCATGTTCAGCTTGTGATCCAAAAAGATTCCTTGATCCCTTTCACATGCTCTGTGATCAAGCCAGGTATCTCCCATCCTATATCTGTGCATTTCATTTTTTTCTGGCTAAGTGTAGTATCTTACATTTCCCACTATTGAAATTCGTTTTGTTAGTTTAGGCCTAGCCTTCTAATCTGTAAAGTTCATTTTGAATTCTGATCCTGTCCACTTAGCTTCACCTCCTCATTTGGTGTGTCATCTGCAGATTTGATAATCATGCCCTCTGTTCCCTCTTCCAAGTCATTGATAAAGATATTGAATAGCAGTTGTCCCGGGACAGAACCATGTGGAACCCCACTAGTCACTTTTCTCAGGGATGAAGAGGAACTATATCCCTTACACACGCAGATGTCCCCTTTTCAGGTGCTGTAGGGGTTAGTATTCTTTCACCCCCTACAAAGCTTCCCACCTGATCTACTGTAAAGCCCCTGAAGCCACCCTGCACTGCCATTTGGTGTTCGGCAGCAAGCAGGCAGGCTCTGAGAAGCATCTGTCTGATCCTCGTAGCCACATGCAAAATGATGACATTAATACTAGCACCTCTGGGGTCCTCCAGAGATCTCGGCATTGCTGTATGGGGACACAGCCAGACACATCTGTGATCCTGTCTGCTTGCTGCAAAGAAGGGAATGGCTATACTGGGTAGCTTCACAGGCTTTACAGTTAGAAGTGTTGGCATAAAAATTTTCCCAAGGATTTAGTGTTTTGCTTCTGAGTTCCTAAGCCATTCTAAACTAGCCATTGTCTCGTTGCAAGAACTGTGTCAAAAGTCAATGAGATAACTGACTGGCAACATGCATTTGTTTACAGAAAGAATGACACTTATGTCAGAATGATCTGTTCTCTGTTCACCTGTCTTACAATTTATATTAAGCAACCTGCATGCACATTTTTTCTCTCTCTGGAGGCTCTATAGAAATCCTGAAGTTTCTATAAAGCTTTGCTCATCTTCATCAGACCACTGCCTGCATCCAAGCTGACAGCAGGGGCTGAGAAGATGTTCCTCCTGGGCCAAGAGTATTCCACTTTCAACATCCTGTGGAATCCTGGAGTTTGCAGTTTAGGGAGGGGCCTCATGGGCCCCTCCCTAAACTGCAAACTCCAGGATTCCACAGGATGTCGAAAGTGGAATAACAGCACTATAACAGCCTAGTGTGGAAATGGCCAAAGAGAGAAACTCTTTCTCAACCTGATTCAGAGCCCACTTTCAGCTCCATGATTCTACCTGGGAAACAAGGGTGGACTCGTATTTCAGTTGTGCTCAACAGAGGAAGGGGTATATAGTTCAATGTAGTGTAGGTCCACATGCAGATATTTACACCATGCTGTGGGGATGTTGGATTGAGGCCAGTGCTTGGCAAAATGGAAGGCAGTTGGAAAAGAGGAAGCCCCATTCCAGGAGGATTGATTCGAATCAAGGAAGCTACAGTTGGTGCCCTGAGTTCACAAGATGCGAACAGAACAATTGATAATCAGGGCTCTTGGAAGTCTTCCGTTCATGGGTTGCCATAAGGTGAAGCCAACTTGATAGCATGTAACCCACCACCACTACTACCCATACTACCTCCTCCTGAGCACTCAGCCCTCTTCCTTTTCCAACCATCAATCCTCCATACCCTCTTTTGGACCCTGGTCTTCAGGACTTCTAGTTCAACACTCAGACAACAACACCGCACTGGCTCCTTGTCATTAGTTGCGATCTAAGAACAACTTAGGCCATTTCCACACTAGACCGGCTGGCCCCTCCCGAAACTGCAAACCTCATGATTCCATAGGATGTTGAAAGTGCGATCATAGTACTATAACAGTCTAGTGCAGAAATGGCCTTATTTATGGTAAGCATTGTTCAACAGTGGAATAGACTGAATGTGGTGGGGTCCTTTCTTTTGGAAGTCTTTAAACCAAGACTGGATGGGCACCTTTCAGGGGTGATTTTGTTGTGCCTTCCTGCATGGCATGGGTTGGTATAGATGGGCTTTGCAGTCCCTTTTGAGTCTAAGGCCATTTCTGCACTACGCTGTTATAGTGCTATTATTCCACTTTCAACCTCCTCTGGGATTCTGGGGTTTGGAGCTTCCTGAGGCCAAAGAGCTCTCTGGCTGAGAAGTCTAAAGGCCCCTCCCTAAACTGCAAACCCCAGGATTCCATAGGAGGTTGCAAGTGGAATATTAGCACTATAACAGTGCAGTGCGGAAATGGCCGTAGATTCAATGATTTTAACTAGTTACTTATAAGCTCAGGTGGGACACAATTTCATTGTTTCCTGTAAAAATATTTTTGGACTACAGGGCTGTCCCAGTTGCTCACGTCACAGAACCGATTTTGCTTTCGAGATTTCCAAGATCTACAAGTTGTGAAAGAAAAAAAGGAGAGAAAGGACTCAGGAGTAGTTTGTGGATTTCTGACTTGCAGATTTCCTAGAAGGAAATGCTCGCCCCCCTATTGACGATAACTTTGTGGGATATAAACGCCAGTTTCAATTAGTGCAATTAATATGACTTGTCCATTTCAAATCAAGCTAATGAGAGTCCAAGTTTGTCTCTGATTAAGATGTGAATGCAGAAAATTAGATAAAAGCAAAGCTAAGCTGTTATCGACTTTGGAAGGCTCCTGGGTTTTAGCCTGATAGCAGATATTGAGACAGTCTACTGGGATTTTTAAGGAATTATCCAGTCCTGTGGGTCTTCCAGACCCAGAGTTTACTGAAGATCACTGCTGATGAGTTGCCAGATGTTCTGAAGTTTTCTTCCAGCTGTGGAAAAATGAAGCGTGAAATGTGGTAGTTTCCATTTTGTTTTGTCTCTGGTCAAAATACTGCTGGGACACTATCTTGTGGTTGTGAGCCTTCAAGCTGTTTCCAGCTTATGGTAGCCCTAAGATGAACCTATCACAGGGTTTTCTTAACAAGATTTCTTCAGATTTCTTGGCCAAGTGTGTTTTGCCCAACGTCAGCTAGTGAATTTCCAGGGTCGAGTGTGGATTCCTAGTCAAGCACTCAAATGGCTACACCATGCTGCTACACCCCCACTTTTTGATATGGTTTAATTGGTGAAACATGGTTTAATTGGCAAAATATATTAATTGACTTTGATATAAAATGTGCCCTGCTATGGCTGTATGGCCAGGCTGGACAAGAGGAAAAGATTGGCGGAACACATGCACTGCGAATTAAGTCAAAGGCCATTTCTGCACGACACTCTTATAGCACGATTATTTCACTTTCAACCTCCTATGGAATCCGGGGTTTGCAGTTTGCAATTGGCCCCTCTCGAAACTGGAAACCCCAGGATTCCATAGGAGGTTGAAAGTGGAATAATCGCGCTATAAGAGTGCCCTGTGGAAATAGCCAAAGACACCTCTGGGCATAGCCAGGTCAAAATCAGGAAATCACCAGGTACCCCTAGAAATAATAGGCTTACAACTAGCCTTAACAACTCTGCCTTTTGGACAACAGTGACCAGGAGATTTCCACTAAACCACTGATTGTTGTAATTCCACTCCCTTCAACCTTGCAAACTTCTTTATTACCCTCAAACCTATCCAACAAGCACAAAGCTATCAGAAAACCATTAGCCCCTTTATCACCTAACACTAAGTCTAGTAGCACATTCCAGACCTCATTGTCCACTCTGCAAATTCCATTGTTTACTTATCTGGAGACCCATTCACACCCTTGCCCTCCAGGCAGAAATTGGGTATCTAAACCCCTAGTTTCGGCCAGTCAATTCGCAGTACGTTGACTGCCGGTCACCACTCTGCCACTCTGATTCCCAATTGTGTACTGTCTTTACATGTGAGTCTAAGCCACATTGCTGCTTCTTCGCTGCTCTTCAAGACTGGTAAATATCACCCTAAAATCTCACTGTCTCAAACCTTCCTCCTTTTTCCTTTGGTTAGCCTTGTGTGATTGTGCAACTGTCCGGATCTTGTGTGTGTGATCAATTCCCCTAATAAAACAAAGATGGGAATGCTTGCAAAGGTAGAAGACTGCAGGAAAAGAGGAAGATCACATTACAGGTGGATAGACTCAGTCAAGGAAGCAATGGCAGCCATGAGTTTGCAAGACCGCTGCAGCATTGTTAATGAACAGGGATCTTTGAGCTCTCCCATTCACAGAATTGCAATAAGATGAAGCCAACTTGATGGCAATTAACAACAACTACAAAATAGGCAGGATCTTAGCCTCACAATGAAATACTGTTGCTGAAATCTTGAAGGGGGCCAAATCCAAGCTTGGAACAGTTATCTTTCCAAACTACAGTTCCCAGAATCCTTGCTGGCTTGGGGAGTTGCAATCCAAAAGGGTAATGGCCTGGATACAATTGGTTAGTCTCAACTAGAGAACACCCGTGGAGTCAATGACTGAATAACAAGGCAGCACATCAGTAAATATCATTGATTTGATGCATCTACTTGAGTCAGAACTAACAGTAGGATTTAAATATTTAAAGGGATGTCATATGAAGCAAGTTTGTTTTCTGCTGCTCCAGAGACTAGGACACAGAGCAATGGCTTCAAACGGCTGGAAAAGAGATTCCACCTAAACCTTAGGAAGAACTACCTGGTGGGTACGAACAGTCCAACAGTGGAATATGCTGCCTTGGAGTGCGATGGAGCCTCTCTCTTCAGAGGTTTTTCAAAGAGGGTGGATGGCTATTTGTCAAAGGGAGTACTTTGTACTTTGATGGTCTATTCCTGTATGGCCAAAGGGGGTTGGACTGCATGACCTTTGGAGTCTCTTCCAATTCTAGGATGCTAAGGCCAACTTTTCTAAGCTCTGCCCTAAATACTCTTCCCATAAAATTATCCCTAGTTTGTTCCCACACTGAGCCCATCTACAGCTTATTTTGGTCCATGAAAAAGGGAGAGCTGAGGAATATCTGTTGCTGTAGTTTTTAAATTTAGACCCCTCCATAGAGTGGTTAAATTTTGCTTCCTACCTTGACCTCTAAAGCAGACTCAGACACAGCGGCACCACCGTAAGCATCTTAGAACCTGGCGTCCCGCTAACTTGAAGATGAGTGTTTCACCTTCTTCAAATTAAGAAGTGCTGCCACCAGCTACTTTCTGATATCACAACGGGATAAGCACACAGATGGATCTTTTGTAAGAGAGAAGGGAGTCTGCAAGATATTTCGAAAGATGAATACAGCAGGTAGGAATTGCTATCAATACCCAAAAGTAATCATAAATTTTGCAAGCACAGAGGGTCTCGGCTAAAGCCACCACCTGGAAAGGAGAGGAGGGGAAAAAAAGGAAAGCAGGGGAAAAATGGGCTTAGTTAAAAATATCAGTACAAACTTCAGTAGAGCATGAAAAGGGTCTTGTCCAAACCTCTTGGTCTAGATTTGTATTTCTGGGGAAACAGGAAACAGTTTGTCCAGGACATTAGTTCATCTTTTTCAAACCATTTTGCAATTGGTGATATTGAGAACAGCCCAAAATGTGTAAAGAACTGTAGCCTAAATCCAGCTGATAGTTCCAACTAGAATAGGTCCACTCAATGATAAAACAATTTTTACATAAATCTCATTGATTCACTTGTTGGGATTGGCAGTTGGATTTAGACCTTGGTAAGATTAAAGTCATTTCTGCACTTCACTGTTATAGTGCTATTATCCCACTTTTAATATCCTGTGGAATTCTGGGTTTTGGAGTTTACTGAGGCCAAAGAGGTCTCTGGATGAGAATTCTAAAGGCCCCTCCCTAAACTGCAAATTCCAGAATTCCACAGGATGTTGAAAGTGGAATAACAGCACTATGACAATGTTGTGTGGAAATGGCCTAAGGCAGTGGTTCTCAACCTGTGGGTCCCCAGATGTTCGTGGACTTCAGCTCCCAGAAGCCCCAGCCACTATGGTCAATGCTCAGGGCTTCTGGGAGCTGAAGTCCACAAACCACTGGCCTAAGGTCTCTTTCACACCACACAATTATACAGCTGGGGATGCTCTAGCAGGAAATCCTGAATTCAGCAGGGGGTTGGACCTGATGGGCCAGAAGGCTCCTTCCAACTCTAGGGCTATTTCTGCACTACACTGTTATAGTGCTATTATTCCACTTTGAACTTCCAATGGAATCCTGGGATTTACAGTTTAGGGAGGGGCCTTTAGAATTCTCAGCCAGAGAGCTCTTTGGCCTCAGGGAACTACAAACCCCAGAATTCCACAGGATGTTGAAAGTGGAATAATAGCACTATAACAGAGTAGTGCGGAAATGGCTAAGGATTCCACCACTTTGATGCCACTTTAACTGTCATGGCAACCTCCTTTAGAATCCTGGTGTTGAAGTTTTGTTGTTCTTGTGTGTGGCAAACCTGGGGTGAGCCTATCACAGGGTTTTCTGGAGTGGAGTGTGTGTGATGTGCCCTGGCCAAGCAGAAAATCTAACCCTGGCTTCCAGAGTTGTAGTCCAAGTCAAACCACTACACCAGTGGTTCTCAACCTGTGGGTCCCCAGATGTTTTTGGACTTCAGCTCCCAGAAGCCCTGAGCATTGACCATAGTGGCTGGGGTTTCTGGGAGCTGAAGTCCACAAACATCTGGGGACCCACAGGTTGAGAACCACTGCACTACACCATGCTGGCTCCCTGGATTGCAGTTTAGAGAATGGGTACGGGTGATTCTCTGCCCAGGAGCTCTAGTGCCTTGCTTGCTTGTGGTTATTTGCCTTCAAGTTGACTGTGATTTATGTAGATTCTATCATAGGGTTTTCTTGGCAAGATTTATTCAGAGGTGGCTTGCCACAGTCTTCCTCTGATAATAGCCCACTGCAGCTGATTTTAGGAAAAGGTGTGACAGCTGGATAGACACCATCAAGGAAGCTAAAGCCCTGATTTTGCAAGACCTGAGCAGGGCTGTTGATGATGGGATTCTTGAAGGTTTCTCATCGACAGCATCACCATAAACTGAAGTCAATAGCAATTAACAACAACTCCCTTCTAGGGACTAACCGAACTTAAAGCTGCTTAGCTTGCAAGATCAGAAACAATCTGAGGCCGCTGGGGAATTGCCTCACCAAACTACAGATCCCAGGATCCCATAGGATTCAGCCATAGAATCATAGAGTTGGAAGAGACTGCAGGGGCCATCAAGCCCACCCCCCTGCCATGCAGGAACACCCATCAAAGCACTCCCTTTGACAAATGGCCATCCAGCCTCTCTTTAAAAAAAGAAGGCAATTAAAGCCATGGCAACCATACAAAGTTCATGGGGACACAATAAGTTAAGAGGTGAATCAATTTCCGCACTACACTGTTATAGAGCTATTATTCCACTTTCAACATCCTATGGAATCCTGGGATTTGCAGTTTAGGGAGGGCTGTTTAGAATTCTCAGCCAGAGAGCTCTTTGGCCCCAGTAAACTACAAACCCCAGAATTCCACAGGATGCAGCCGTACACATGAAAGGGTAACACAGAGGACGTGTGGATGGATTGGGGCAGTTTTAGTTGATGTTCTTTTGCTGTATTTTTTTTTTTTTTAAAAAAAAATCTTTAACAAAAAATTCTGATCTGTGAAAAAGTGGCATTTCCCAGTGGATTCCTAAGTAGACAGGTAGATTAAGAGGCAGACAGGTGGACAGGGTGCCCGTGGACTGTGTAGGAACAGCTTCGAGGGGAGAGAAGGCAAGAAACATGGGAAATGAAAGGCAAACCAGGGGGAAATTCAGTGCGTAGAGATGGCAGGCCTTTGAGTGACAGCTAAGTGTGTACCAGGAGCGAGCGGCTGTGATAGACATTGTAGCTGAAAGGAACGTGTGTCGGTTACACACACAAGCAAAGAGGAGGTACATGCTGCAAATGGATGGGTGAGTGACAGGTACATCGTGCCGGCAAGAGAGGGATGGAGTCTTCCGGCAGAAGGGCCTCGCAATGTAGACAGACGTCCGCATCAGCCCCTAAGGTTCTGCTACAATCCTTTTCTTCTTCTCGCATTTTCAAGCTTGGATTCAGGTCTTCTTTAAAAGCCCATTTCCAGAACTCGAATCACAAATGTAACAGCAGGGGGAAGGGATCTTTGCTCCACTTGCCACACGCGTGGCTTTCTTCGAAACAGACAAGAAGGTGGAGGAAGGGAGGAGAGCCTTAAAACCCATTGAGCGCATTCAGGCTTCAGATGCACACGAGGGAGGCGGAAAGAAAAAAATACCCGCTTACAAACCAAACTTTGCAAAAGAAAGGCTTTAAAAGGAAATAGATGTAAGCATATACATATATGGGGGGAAACAAGAGAGAGAAAGTCCCGCATTTCTAAGTTGGCTGAGGAGTGACAAAGTAATTTGCTCCTGGCAGTCTATCACGGCTGTCTAATTTCCAGTGACACCGCTCGGCTGCTGACTGTACTAACTGTCAGAGTCAATTAGCCGGAAGCTAGGAGTGCAAACTGTTTACGGGTGCTAAAATTCACTCCACACGCTGTGTGCGGAAGTGAGAAAGAAATGACTTCAAGTGGGGAAGAGGAGTCAAAACCAGGCACTCCTGATCTCAATAGCAGGGATGTCACCATCCCGGTTGTCACTGTCACCACTGAGCTCAGGCAAAAGAGTCCGGGGTAGAACTAGAATGGACACCTGAGTTGGCCAGAGACAAAGGGCAGTTTCTCAGGAAGCCCACGGAACTGACAGCCAGTGCATTTGTTGTAACTGATTGCCTCAAGTTGGCTTCGACTTATTGTCACCCTAAGAATTAGAGGTGAAAAGGACCACAAGGGCCATCTAATCCAAGCCCTTGCCATGCCCAAATACACAACCATAGTGCTTCTGACAGATGGCCATCCAACCTCTGGTTAAAGACCTCCAAAGAAGGAGAGTCCAACACCCTGTGAGACAGCCCATTCCACTCAAAGAGCTGATCTAGTCAAGAAGTTCTTCCTAATGTTTAGGTGGAAACTCTTTTCTTGTATGATGCATCCTTTGCTCCATGACCCCGTCTCTGGAGCAGCAGAAAACAAGCTCATTCCATTTTCTCCATGGCATCTCTTCAGCTAATGATCACATCACCTCTTAGTCTTCTCTTCTTCCAGCTAAACATGTCCATCTCCTTCACTCATTCCTCACAAGTCTTGGTTTTCAGACCTTTGATCTTGGAGAGACTTTCGAGACACCTTCAGGACCTGCAAACTCAAGACCATTGTGGATTCCATGATTAAGTCTGTCCACCTGTAAGGCAGTCTTCCTCTGTTCTTACTGGCTCATCTCTTCTTTTCTAATGAATCCTGTTATTCCCCCAATATGTCCAAGGTATGATAACCTCAACAAATCATTTTGGCAACCAGCGAGAATTCAGGCTCATTTTTCCTCTCAGACTGTAGACCTCTCCTCCAGCATCACACTGTCGCATAGCTTCCTTCTTCCAGATCTATGAGAACAGGACCTTGGTTCAGTCACCCCAAGATCAGAGGTGAGAAGCAGGCCCCCTTCCAGATCTTGCTGAATAGAGCCTCTCAACCTCACCATCTCCCCAGGAAGGTTTGCTGAGAACACAGAAGAGATATTCTTGGTGGCTGCTTCCAGACTTTGCAACTGCTTCCCTAGGGAGGCCAAAATGGCTCCCTCTTCACTCTCTTTGCACCAGGAAATGCTTTTAGGAACCAGTTGCAATGGGCTTTTTCTTAATGTGTGCACTCTTAACTTTCATCTTTTCTGCTGGATTTGTTTTAATTCTATGGCTTGTTTAATTGCATTGTAACAACTAATTGTATATACTTTTACTAACAGCAATGGAATCATAGAATTGTGGGCCCTTTTTGCACGGCATTTGCCATGCGAAAGGGTGCCTGGAGCACCGTGCAATTGTGAGGAACGATCTGCACCACGCACTCACAATCACGTGACGCTCCAGGATAGGGCAGGCGCCACTCACGCACTTTTACATTTTTGGCTTTCAGCCAAAAATGGTGCACGAATGCGCATTGTTCCAGGGCCCCGCGCACACTTGCCGTGCGTGCGGAACCTCCAGAGCCGCAGCGGTCACGCTTCCTGCCCCAGCGCAGCCTGGGAAATTCCCAAGCTGCACTGCGGAAGGAAGAGGTGGGGCTCTCGCAGTGCCTGCTCAGGAGCAGGCAGCTCATGCGTTGCTGAAGCAGCGGGGACGCGGGAGCCTCTCGCTGGAGGCTGCTCGCGCAATCCACGCACACTAGCACCAAAAAAAGGTAAGCTGCGGAAAGGACATAAGTATCCCCAGCTGCCTAAGCTGCTCTTCATAGGGATTCATGGTCTCCAGGCCTTTCTCATTTTGGTCACCCTCCTCTGGACACACTTTTCTGTTCATAACTGCATTTCTTTTTTAAAAAAGTGAGCCACCTTGAGTCCCAACATTGGGGAAAAGGTGGCACAAAAATGAATTAACAGCAGCCAAACAAACTCCAAGTAGTCCCCTAGTTAGCATAGCTAACGGCCAGAATGCTGGAAGATGCAGTCTAACAACAAGGAGTGTCATGGCACCTTGAAGCACCTTTACACACTATTCTGTTATGGTTCTATGAGTCCACTTTAACTGCCATGGCAACTTCCCATAGAATTCTGGGTTTTGCAGTTTAGAAATATTTAGAATTCTCTATCATAGAACTCTAGAGTCTTCTGCAAACTACACATCCCAAGAATCCATGGGACGTTGTTGTTTTCCTGTGCCTTCAAGTCATTTCTGACCTATGGTGAACCTAAGGCAAAACTCTCATGGAGTTTTCTGAGGCTGAGAGTATGTGATGCACCCAAGTCACCCAATGGGTTCCCATGGCTGAGAGGGGACTTGAACCATGGTTTCCAGTGTCATAATCCAAGGCTCAAACCACTGTGCCATACTGGATCTTCCACGGGACATCAGAATAATTCTGCCCACTTCCGCACTAGACTGTTATAGTGCTCTTATTCCACTTTCAACATCCTATGGAATCCTGGGGTTTGCAGCTGGCCCTCCTGTAAACTGCAAACCCCCGGATTCCATAGGATGTTGAAAGTGGAGTAATAGCGCTGTAACAATCTAGTGCAGAAATGGCCTTCACTTTTGCCCCAATATGCAATGCGCCAAGTTTGAGGACTCTATGCTCAGGGATGTGGATTTCTTCTGCACAAGAGACAAACTTTAAATTATAGATGCCATCTATAATTGAGGAAGTGGATTGTAATCCAAGAAAGCTCTCATGATAAAAACAAATCAATTAATCCTTTTCACATTACACAATTGTAGCATTATGGTTACACCTGAAGTGTGTCTGTGTGTTTGTGAGTTTTTGGCCGTTTCCACACTAAGCTGCTATAGTGCTAACTGTTGTAAGCCGCTTTCATCCCACACTTATCCGATAACATAAAAAAGACAAAATTTGTTTGTCTATGTCAGTCGAAGGCCTCATATGGTTGGCTGTGTCAGGTGAGAAGACCACATATGATTGGTTGCCTGAGAAGATTCTGTGGAATCCTGGAGTTTGCAGTTTAGACAGAAGATTTTAGAATTCTCAACCAGAGAGCTCTTGGGCCTGTCTCGAATAGGCTGTTTGGTATGGAGACGAGGCCTAGCAGTAAGGAGGAGGGCAGTTAATTTCCCTCAGGAACCCAACTCTGAATACAGATTGGACTGGGGAACACGGGGAAAAGTTACAGGTACTGGACAAGACAAATTGGGGAATTAGAGACATAGGATTACCTATGAGAAAATAAAATTGCAGGCAACGCTAGGCATACAGTCAGCCCTCCACATCTGCGGGTTTCACTTTTGTGGATTTGATTATTCATGGATTATTTACTGTCTCTTCTGCTGCCTCCCTGTACCATTTTAATAGGGACTGCAAGCCTTGTGAGATGAGAAACTATGGATGAGGCTTGTAAATTCCTATTTAAAATAGTGTGGGGCAGCAGTAGAGGTGGCAGTAAACCCCATCAGCCGCCCACTTCTGCCTTGTGGAGGAACTCTGGTGCTTCAAAGGAATCTATATTTTGTGTGTTAAATATGGTTTGGGAGGCCTTAGAGTTATTCACAGTTTTTTCACTTTCACGGGGGTGGGTGGGTCCCTTGCCCCTAACCCTAGTGAATGTGGAGGGATTACTGTATACGCTCGTTTATTACATAAATTTACTTTATATAAAATGGAGGGTCAGAATCCTCTCTCACCGTTTGTGTTATGTAACTTTGAATTGGGAAGATGTGCTGGTCAGAGCCTGCTGGTGCTCACTGGCCTCTGCCAATGCACTTTGGCCCTCCCTGGATGGTGTCCCAAAACATGTGCGTCCCATTGAAGATCGGTTCTGGGGCTCATCAGTCACTTTGCTAGCTGCCCTACACAGTCGCATCGCTATTGCCCCTTACTGGATATGGACGTGACAGATCTGACAAATTCTGCTTCCCACGGACATAAGTCCACTTCCAAAGATGCAAGTCTACAACAGGATTCTGCCCAGTAATTAATTAATTAATTAATTAATTAATTAATTAATTAATAATTGTAAGCTGCCTTGAGTCCTGTTATTCGGAAAAAGCTGGGATAAAAAAGAAATGATAATTAATAAATAATAATAATTTTAAATCTGCCTTGAGTCCCATTATTGAGAAAATGGTGGGAAATGGCGATGTTGATGGTGATGATGTTATTTTGTAAGCCACTTTTGGTCAGTTGGATAAAAATCAAATAGTGATGATGATGATGATGATGATGATGATGATGATGATGATGATAGGCAGCTTTGTAAACTACGTTGAGTCAATTAGTGGGAGAAAGGCAGGATATAACCGTACAAACAGCAACACTGATGAGGATGATGGTAATAATAATAATAATAATAATAATAATACTGGAACTTCATTTATAAGAAGCACCGGAACTTTTTATTAGTGAATCAATCACTTAGACCAATCAATGAAAAAAAGTTTTCAATTGACTAAAAAGCTTCCCCCAATTAATTGGCCAACAGATATTTAAAACACACGCACACGCACACACGCACGCACACACAGATTATTGTACAATCCTTATAAAATCTACAGGTGGCAAGAATGATCTTGGAAGAGGCATTGCTTTTGGTATAAAACAGAAAAAAGATCCATTCTCTTTGCCCCACTGTGAGCAGCTGTATACCCCCATGCTTTGATATGGTCTAACTGGCAACTATTAATTGGCATGAAATTAAGTTGTATACATTTATGGCTGAAAGGCCATGTGGAGAAGGGATGCTGGCTGGGAAGATATGCAAAGGTAGCCTCAGCATGACCAGGTCACCAGTTCTCTGTGGATTAGCTGGTAAAGCCTGACCTAATGGCTCCAGACTAAGCCTCTCAACTGTCCAACCTCAGAAAACAATAGTCAAAGAAACTGCCAAAGTGGAGCAGGCAAGCATCCCTGCTATGTGCATTTCCTACAGAAACCTTCCACAGTCATATTACCCAACCAAGACATTCAGACACTACCAGGACTCCCAGCAATATTTTGTCACCCTAAGTAAGATAATCAGTCCATTCCAGACCCCTTTTATTTCCTCTGCCAGAAAGCAATTAACTCACACCCCTTCAGAGAGGGAAATAGAGTATAAAAAACCCAGGTGTTGAGCAGCTAGCTCTCAGTACATTGATTGCTGGTATCCACTCTGTGGCCCTTTCCGCACGAGGTGAGGGAATCGCTCCGTGCTGTTACCTACCATTTCTTCTGGGGTCCTAAGCAACGTGGACTGTCCCTGAAGCCCTTCCACAGGGCTCCTCCTTGGTCCAGGGCAAATCAGAGCAGTGCAAGGTCTGTAGATCCGCGTGGCTTCCAGGTTCCAAAATGGCAGCTTCCAGCTTCCAAAATGGCAGCTTCCGGTTGGTCGTGGGTCCCGACCAACCGCTGAAGCTCACCACACCTAAAGCCCACCCTCCGCAGATCACCGGCTCACATTGGTGCAAGCCTGCGAATCTGCACAAGGAAGCGGGAACACAATGGCGCGTTCCAGGAAAATAAAGATCTGTTTTTTGCAGTCTTTAGAAAACACGCTGGAGGACCATTTGGAGTCATTTTGGAGCGGACTGAGGTGCGGATCTCTGGTAAGTAGTCCACTCCTAGTCTGCTCCAAGGTGCAGACGACTTCTGTGAGAGGACGCCCCGCCCCGTTCTAATTACCTGGTGCGGAAAGGGCCTGTCTCTCTGATTTCCAGTCTGTGTGCTGTCCTTAGACACAAGTCTAAGCCACATTGCTGCTTCTTTGCTGCTCTTCTGAATTGGTAAATATTGCCCACTCCCTGAAGCCTCCCTGAAGCCTCTCTATCAACCTTCCCTTCCTTTATCTTTGGTTAGGCTTGTGTGAATGCGTGATTGCTTGGGTCTTGTGTGTGAGTGATTGGATTTCCCACAATAAAACACATTTTAGTTTACCTTTGAATCTCTGGCTGGTTTTGCAGAAGATCCCATAAACATTGATTGTAGATCTCATTAGGTTACCCCTCTCTCACTTAAGTCCACTTATTTTGTTAATAATTCCACATCTTTGAACAGAGGTACTGGGATCATGGGTGGACCCCTGAGCCACCCATGTTTTGGGGTAACACCACCTGCTCAGATTCTGAATGTATCTTCCTACCAGCTTCTCTGGGGTTAAGGGGAAAAGGTACATAGCCAAGTGGTGGAGCCTCTTTCTATACAAAATAAAACCAGAACTTGGCATATCTTGTGGGGCTACAACTCCCAGAATCCCACACTGGCTAGTGATTCTGGGAATTGTATTCCAGGAAAGGAACTCTGCCAATTTCTGCAGTGGGGGAAAAGGTTTCTTGCCCTTTTAGTTACAGTGATGTACAGCTGAGGACAATCTCCACCTGAGATCTAGAAGAGTTGCTACTCCACAGAAAAGAGAAATAAATCCTATATTCTGGGACTGGTCAAATCAGATGATACATTTTGCATGGCTTTTCCCCCCTAGAAGTGCTCCCTCAAGTGGTGAAAAGGCATCTGTTTGTTATAGTACATGGTCTTCCCCACTTGCGTATCTTTCCTCTGAGGAAATTCCATCATTGGAGTGATAGTGGTTTAATCACATGGAATATGGATTCCCCTTAATGCCCAGTTTGAACCTAAATTAACTAAACTGTTAATGGCTTCTTTGGAATCTAAATTTACACAGCCAAAGGAGAGATGATTTTTATGGACTGGAAAGCTCCAGGTGCAGAGGAAGTTCCCACAGAGGTTGGAAAAAGTTCCCTTTTAGACTACAGCTCCCAGAATCCCTGGTGGGTACAGGAGATAGTGGAAGTTCACCCAGAGCTTGGAAAAGTCATGCACGACTTGGAAGATTTTCCTTTTGGACTGGTGAATGCGAAAGGTAGAAGGAGGTCACAAAGATAATGGAAATGTCCACACATAACTTAGGAAAGTTTCTTGTTGGACTTTGTTGTTAACTGCTGTCAAGTCAACTTTGACATATGCTGGCCCTGTGGATAAGAGCTCTCCAGGTCACCTTATCCTCAACTGCCTGGCTCATGTCATGCGCACTCAAGCCCTTGGCTTGATTGACTGAGTCTATCCATCTGTAACAGGGTCTTCCTCTTTTCCAAGCATTTTCTGCTTACTGAACCAGGTCTTCTCATGATATGGCCACAGCCTCAGCTAAGTCATCCTGGCTTCTAGGGAGAGTTCAAGCTTGATTTGCTCCAGGACCCATTCCTTTGTCTTTTTAGCAGTCCACAAGAGCTATAGAACTCTCCTCCTGGACCACATTTCCAAGGAGTTGATTTTCTTCCTATTGGCTTTCTTCACTCTCCAACGGTGAGGACTGTGGGAGTTGTACCCCCAAGAAGAACTGAGGGAACTGGATATGTTTAGTCTGGAGAAGAGATAAGGGAAAGGTGACATGATAGAGCCATCTTGAAATATCTGAAGTAGGGATGGGCCAACCAAATCCTCGAATCCTCGATTCGGGAATCCAAATCCCTGTGCCAAAATAGGCAGACCAAATCTTTCGAATCCCCCACCCAAGCAGTTTGTTGGAGACCGGGAGACCTGAAAACTCGGGAGACTAGACACACAAGGGGAGATGGCAAGTAGGTGAATTTTTCCCTTGTAGTAATAATGGCCTTTGCTAACAATTTCACCAATTACATCTAGGGTTGTATTCTAAGATATTGAAATTGAACATTTCATATTTAAGTTCAGCACTTGACTGGAAGCTACGGGCTTGAGATTTCAAAGAGAGCTGAAATATTCCTTTGCATAGCTCCCTTGCAAAGCTCTTTCAGACACAATTCTGGGGTTTCTAGTTTTACAAGGTGTCACAGGCTTCTCTGCCAAAGTGTTCTGGTGCATCATCAAACTACAAACCCCAGGATGCCAGAAGGAGCTATGCAAAGAAAAGCCAGTTTTGACCTGGATTATCTCTGTACTGTAGTATGTGGCCCTGTTTACACAGGCAGGAGAATGTGGGATTAATCCACATTTTCCTGCCTGTGTACAAAGGGCCTTCATTACATTTTCAGTCTGGGGAGATCCTGAGGCAAAACTAGGACAATTGTCCTGGCCAGATTTCTTCAGAGGGAGGTTTGCCTCCGCCTAGATTTTTACTAAGGCTGAGAGAGCGTGTCTTGCCCAAGATTTCCCTTCTTTCCTTTGCTTTTTAAACCCTTTTTTAAAAAAAGGATTCAAAAGATTCGAGATTAGTGAGATTCATGGATTCCCAGAACCTTCCAGGGATTCGGATCCAGAAAATTCTGGATTCGTCCCATCCCAAATCTGAAGGCATGTCATGTAGTAGAAGATGGACCCAACTGGTTTGCTGCTGCTCCAGAGACTAGAACGAGAACCAGTGATACAGTGGTACAGTCTGCCTCGGACTGCGGTGACTTTCCCTTTGGAGGTCTTTAAAGCGAGGCTAAGTGGCCACGTGTCAAAAGGAGTGCTTTGATGGAAGAATGCATGGGAGAATGCAGTTGGACTAGATGGCCTCTGGGGTCTCTTCCACCTCCACAGTTCTATGATTCTACTTTGTGCCTCGCTCCATGTCTACCTATACCATAAGATGCCTTCCAGATCCAGTGCCTTCTCTTCCTGCAGCTGTTTTCTCCTTGAACACCTACTTTTGGCTTGGAGAGCCCTTACTGTATTTCAGGGAAAATGTAAGTCACATTTTCTCTTCAGGGCTCGCATACAGGAGGCTGCGCATGGAGAGAGATGGCACCTGCTGCAGATAATGTGGGAGATGTGTGCAGGGAGCCAGGAATTTTACCACCACCCACCCCCATGTAGACCCCCCCTCCCTCCAATAGACGTGAGTGTATTTAATCCTCAAAGTGGCTGATGTGTTCTCCTGCCAACCTCTGGCGTGGACGCAAGCTGTGCATCAGCCTTAAGTGGGTCTCCCTTTCAGC
Source organism: Iguana delicatissima (assembly GCA_948472985.1). Lineage (NCBI taxonomy): Eukaryota > Metazoa > Chordata > Lepidosauria > Squamata > Iguanidae > Iguana > Iguana delicatissima. The sequence continues at coordinate 90,901 of CAOKZL010002887.1, forward strand.
TACAGAAATAAGTAGATTGCACTGCAGTGGTTGGCAGGTAGGGAGGTGTGGGAGGAGGTGTGCCCCCGAAGAGTTAAAAAGCACGCTCTTGCCTGATTATTAGGAGCTTAAATGTCCTGTTACGCCATTGAATGCCTTCTGTCTTGGGGAAGAATTGATAGTCATCAAAAACAGACTGCAAAGAGATGGGGATTGAATTGAATGCTAGGCATTCCAGAAGCCTCAGTTTACCAGCGGCACTTGTTTGCTGCCCTTGTAAACCATTGTTCTGGTTTTGATTTTTTGCTCACAGCTTCTTTGCATTATATTGTGAGATCGGTTGAAGGGCAGACTGCATCCTGACTTAACTGCAATTATTATTATTGGCCAGATTTCTACACGTGCTAGTTAGGTCCTTTCCATATGGCGTTGCTAAAATGTATTAGCTATGGGTTGTGGTCGTTTCAGGGCTGCGATTCCACTTGACGTCATAGCCATCCAGTAGCCATCCAATAGCTGTCCCGTCCACAAGCATAGCTAGAACATTGTATTTCAACTCCAGAGTTTTTCCGGAGTTGAAATACAACATTCTAGCAACACTTGCGGACAGGATGGCTACTGGATGGCTACAACATTGTGCAGAATTGAGGCCCCTGAAATGACTACAATTCGTAGCTAATGTGTTTTAGTGACGCCGTGCAGAAAGGGCCTAAGTTAGATCACTACTTCAGTTGCGTGGCTAAGTAGTGTCTCCAAGCCTGACCTCCCAATTCTGACTTACTGAGAATCAGCTGCTGTGAGTGACGGAAGTCTGTTTTCCTGTTGACTCAGCCTTCCATCCTTTCGTAAGTCGGTAAAATGAGTACCCAGCTTGTTGGGGGCAATTAGCTAAAATACATTGTAAACCGCTTAGATAACACTAGTTGATAGGCGGTATAGAAATAAATGCTATTGCTATATTATTAGGATGCAGCACAAGGACATTTCCATCCGCCTCCACCAGTGATCTCTCATGTGACAATCAGAAGCAGGATCTATGTTGCAATGCCTCTTCTTATTGTCAAGATATTAAAGGTGAAGGAAGTCATTGTTTTCTAAGTGGATGGCAGAAGTGGGGTTATGTGGCCCTGGGCACAGGTGCAGGGTTGTTATGACTAGCCAGACCCAGAAGGTCTTTGCCTCATCACCAAGTGAATAGCAATAGCATGTGTAGTTCTATACCGCTTATCAGCTAAGTGCTCTCTAAGCGGTTTACAATGTGTTACCTAATTGCCCCCATCGAGCTGGGTACTCATCTGACTGACCTGCGGAAGGATGAAAGGCTGAGTCAACCTGGAGCCCGGCAGGATTGAACTCACAACCTTGTGGCTGCAGTACCGGCATTTAATCACTGCACCAGCAGTGCTTCTGATGGCACAGCGAAGGTTGCCAAGAGGGAAGGTTGCCAATGAAGGTTGCCAAGAGGGAAAGTGAGTCTTTGGAACTGTTTTTTGCGCCACTGAAGATGCCTGGTCGCAGTGAGGCAACGCTTCCCTGTCAGCACTCTGTGTAAGCTCCGAGGAGCTGTTTCACGCTAACCCTGACACTTATTGCAGATCTCTGGTGAGAAAGAGATGGAAATGTCAGTCATCTTGATTGACAGGAGAACAGATACCAGTCACTAGCTGTGTCTGCTGCATGAAAAGTCAGCGTTGGGAGACTTTTACAATCTTGACATATTCCCTACACTATTTAATAACATAAGGATTGTGAATATGGGAGAGTTATGAATGTGCACAGTGGGCCCTTGGTAGCTGCTAGGATTTAGTCCCAGGCTCCCCTGTGGATACCAAAATCCCTTCCAACTCTGTGATCCTATAAGTCTATGAAAAGCAAATATAGGATAGCAGCCCATATGTTTAAAAGGAATAAGCTTTTGAGGGAGGGGTTGGGAAGTGCAGCTCTGGGGACCATAAATGCCCCCCATGGATATTTTGTTAGTCCTTGATCCCACCCAAACTCTCCTGGACCACCCTTTTTTTCTGCGAAAGAAAGCAATCAAGAAAGCAAGAAAGCAAGAAAGCAAGAAAGCAAGAAAGCAAGAAAGAAAGAAAGAAAGAAAGAAAGAAAGAAAGAAAGAAAGAAAGAAAGAAAGAAAGAAGAATTGCCTCTTTTGGAAGCCTTCAGATATGTACCTTGTGAATAAGTTGTATTGCCCTGCACACCTTTTTAACGCTTATAATATAATTCTGGCTTATTCTAGTATAGTTTTTGTTTGTTTTGCAGTCTGTGAGGTCCTCAAGTGATAATTGGGGCAGAAAATCAGTCCCAAAACTAGACATGGAAATAAACAGAAAAATTTTTTGGGAGGGAGGCAAAGCCTTTTTTTCAAACCTCTTTTTCCCCAGAAAAATGGTGGGTAGGGAGGACAGATTATGGAATATTTTGTTTTAGAATGACGAATAAAAATTTTAAGTCACATTGTTCACATACGGGTTGAGTATCCCTTATCAAAAATGATTGGGACCAAAGGAGTTTTGGATTTCAGATTTTTTTTTTCCAGTTTTTGGAATATTTGCATATCCAGAATGAGATTAGTACCTTGCTCTTTCCTAATTTCTTTTCCTCTTCCCTTTTCTTCTGTAGGGAACAGGAGGGATTTATGGTGCCTCGAGTGCTTGGTCCCAAGCTGGCTTCCATAATTCCCTCACGTTCCCTGCAGGACGAAGACTGAGTCCAACTTTTCAAAAGTTTTGGATTTTGGAACGTTTCAAATTTTGTATTTTTGGGTAAGAGATACTCAACCTGTATTTACTGCCCACCAAATCATTTCTAAAAACTGTGTAACAGGAAGGCTTAAATGTAAGTATGTTAAGCAGCAGATCGGGGAAAGTTGTGATTGTGGCAAGAGTGTCAAAATTGTGGCAGAGATCCTTATCACGCTCTGCTGTTACAGTGCTATTATTCCACTTCAACTGCCATGGTAACATTGTGTGGAATCCTAGGATCATAGAAATGTAGAGCTGGAAGAGACCCCAGGGGCCATCCAGTCCAACCCCCTGCCATGCAGGAACACCCGCAAAGCACTCCCGACAGATGGCCATCTAGCCGCTGCTTAAAAACCTCCAAGGAAGGAGACTCCACTGCACTCCGAGGCAGCATCTTCCACTGCCGGACAGCCCTGACTGTCAGGAAGTTCTTCCTGAGGTTCAGGTGGAATCTCCTTTCCTGCAGCTTGAATCCGTTGCTCCTTGTCCTGGTCTCTGGTGAAGCAGAAGACAAGTCCTCTCCTTCCTCTACATGGCATCCCTTCAGATATTTAAACGTGGCTATCATGTCCCCTCTTGACCTCCTCTTCTGCAGATTAAACATCCCCAGCTCTCTAAGTCTATCCTCATAGGGCATGGCTTCCAGGCCCCTCACCATTTTGGTTGCCTTCCTCTGGACTTGCTCCAGCTTGACCATGTCCTCCTTGAATTGGGGTGCCCAGAACTGGACACAGGATTCAAGATGAGGTCTAACCAAGGCAGAGTAGAGTGGTACCAGTACCTCCCTTAATCCTAGGATGTACAGTTTAGTAAGAGGAATTTAAAATTCTCAGCCAAAAAGCTCTAGCGCAAGTGGTTCCTCACCTGGCATCTGGGGACCTCTGGGGGTCTGCAGGGCCTTACAAGGGGTCCGTGAAGCCCTGCTGCTGGAATGTGGCAGTGAGGGGGGGTTGTGGGTGCTGAAATTGTTCCCTTGTTTGTGAACAATGACTCTGGAGACTGGGGTTTGAATCCCTACTTGGGCATGGAAACCTACTGGGTGACCTCAGGCAAGTCACACTCTCTCGGCCTCAAGGGAAAGGCAAAGGCAACAGATCTTGCCAAGGAAAGCCCCATGATAGGTGGTCCACCTTAGGGTGGTCATAAGTCACTTTTCTAGAGGAAGAGACATGATAGCAAGAAAGAACCTCCTGCTGTCAGCAGTACTTTGCTGGTCTGTGTCTTAAGCCACTTCTGATTTAGGGCAACCCTAAAGTGAACCTATCACAGGATTTCTTTTGGAAAGAATTGTTCAGAAGGTGCTTGCCTTTGCCTTCCTCTGAGGCTGAGAGAATGTGGCTTGCCCAGTGTCTGGGTTGCATTTTCTGTCGCTCCAGGGGACAAGAAGGAGGCGGACACACAGACAAACAATTGGTTGCACAATGTTGGTATTTGGCAGAAGAGTAGTGTAGCACAACCACAACTGCGTGAGTGTAGATTTACACAAATCAAGCACAACGTAGAACATGGGCCAGGGTTTGGACAGAAATGAGGAAGAAGAAATGAGATAGAGAGGTGTGTACGTGACATGGGGGGAGAAATACACACACACACAAACAACACACATGCACATACACACACAGCAGGTGACAGTTCTACAAATGCTCTCTTTGGGAAAAGCAGGTTGCCGTGATATAATTATGAATTCCTGTCAGGAGAACGGCAGTGACAGGTCTCATTATAAGGCAGCCTGGCACACAACTGCTGTGGCAGCTTGTGAAGCAAAACACACACAGCCACACAACTCATTAGGGAAAGCCTCCGTCTCGGCAACGCACCAGGAATGCCTGGCTCCCAGTCCGAACTGGCTGCCACAACCCCTCAGCGTGGCTACCTGCTGTATCTTCAGTTGCCAAATTCCATCATCTCCTCCTGTTAACAAGTCATTAACTCTGACGGGCATCTCAGCCTCTCCTGAAGGCTCAGAGAAGAAGAAGAAGAAGAAGAAACAGCTTTAAAAACACATCTGTTTTATTCAGTTTTGCTCCTTTGCAACAGAGATCCCAGGCCTTGAAGGTTTGGAAACAGTACTTTATACAGAGAGAGAGAGAGAAAGAGACAGAGTTGTGAAACAATCACTAGATTAAGATGAACAAAATCCGGTTTCCCTTTCTAAAGGTGTCTCTTTTAAAGATACGCTCACGGCTTTGTGGAACAATGGTCAAGATACCGCTGAATGCTAATCGAGTGACGTATTTATAAGAAAGTTTAGGAGGGTGTGTTTTTATTTTATACTTTTTATTTTAGTTGAATATTTATTTAACTATTTACAGTCAGCTCTCCACATTTGCAGAGGTTCGGGGCTCAGAGTCTTTGCAAAAGTGGAAAAAACACATACATCAGTGTGTGTGTGCGGCCATTTCCACACTTGAGTGTTATAGCACTCTGATTCCACTTTCAACCTCCTATGGAAACCTGGGGTTTGCAGTTTCGGGAGGGGCCGGCCAGCCCCTCCCGAAACTGCAAACCCCAGGATTCCATAGGAGGTTGAAAGTGGAATCAGAGTGCTATAACACTCAAGTGCGGAAAGGGCCACAGAGTGTGTGTGTGTGTGTGTGTGTGTGGGAAGGGGACCAAGGATGGGTTTTTATTTATTTTTTTAAAAAAATATTTTTATTTAAAGTGAAAATAACCCCCACTTCCCACTTCCAAGCTTGCATTTTCCAGTTGAATCTGTTTATTTTCATTACCTACATACATAGTTTCTGCTTAACAAAGAATAAGAACGATTACATTATTCCTTCTTTCATTCCTTATACCTTTACATCTTTATCCAATCCAAAACTTCTCTCCATTCCCTTTCAAAGTTCTGGATAGGTTTATTTTTCAAAGAGAGCGTTAGTTTTTCTATCTCAACCATATCCAGAACTTTCACCTTCCATTCTTCTATATCGATATATTTCCTTTCTTTCCAATATTGCGCACATGTCAACCTTGCAGCAGTTATTAAATATAATAATATCTTCTGATGGCTTCTTATTTCCCTTTGTTACCCTAACATATTTAACAAATAAAACTCCGGTTTCATTTCAAAATTCAAATTACAAATTCTTTGAATTTCACCATGTATCTCCTTCCAAAATTTTTTGCTATTCTACAAGTCCACCACATATGATAGAAAGACCCCACCTTTTCATCACATTTCCAACATTTTGCATTTCCATTTCAGAGGTGGGTTTTCAAAGGGTTGCATGACCTGATCAAAGCTGCTGAGAGGGAAGGTTCCCCCAGAAAAGAAGCACCTAAGATGAGGGGAGGGGAAGGCAAGAGTTGGAGAAACTTGCAAATGATCACATCTGTGAAAGTTAAACCCACATATTTGGAGGCATGACTGTATACAGTAATATCAGTTTAAACAGTTTTAAACAAATTAAAACAAGAAAGTTCTAGAACCGACTAAATGTGCATCAAACAATTTAACACTTCAAAAGAGGCATTTTAAAACCAGTTCAGACAGTTTGAGAAAATCTGAAATCAAGCATGTGTGCAGATGCAGAGGAAATCAGTCCCCAAAGCTTTAGTAGCCAGTGGGGTTTCCAGTCTGGGATCATCCCAAGTCTGGTGCGTTTGGAACCATAACCTGAGAGCCTGGGATGGCTCCTGGCGATGTCTTTAAGGCCATTTTCTCACTAGCCTGTTTTAGAGCTATTATTCCACTTTCAACATCCTATGGAATCCTAGGATTTGAAGCCCCTGCGGCCCCTCCCCAAACTGCAAACCACAGGATTCCATAGGGATGTTGAAAGTGGAGCAATAGCACTACAATAGTCTAGTGTGGAAATGGTCTAATTGATATGCAATAAGTGCTGTCTGCAGTTGCTCACCTGCTGGGGGAGAGGGAGTGAGAAACATTTAATCTAGCTTCCTTGTTTCTAGCCAGAAGGTGGATGCAGAGCACTGTGGAGGGTGACCCCTGGCATAACAACGACCAGGAGGGAAGGAGGAATCTGTTACCCTGTCTACTGGGGGTCCCGGGAGGGACACCTAAATAACCAAACAACAACACACAATTTTGGGGAAAATTAGCTGGAGCACTCACTTAAGCTAGCAAGAGGCAGGGTAACTTTGCAGGATCTTGCAACCCAGTGTCTGCGGGGCCAGGCTAAGTCAAGAAGCACACCGAAATATGAAATTAACTGTGATTTTATTAAATAGAGGCAAACGGTGTATGCAACACACTCACATAAGTAAGTATAGAAAATAAAGGTGTTAGTAGTATAGAGGAGTTTGAGGGTTTGTTGAATTGGGTGATACTACACCCAATATTAAGTGATATTAAGTGGGGAAAATTAGCTCAGAGCACAAGTTAGCAAAACGAGAGGCAGGGCAACGCAGTGGAATCTTTAAACCCAACTTCTACAGGGTCAGGCCAAGTCAAGAAGCACACCAAAGTTGAAATAATAACTGTGATTTTATTAATTACAGGCAAACAGTGTATGCAACACACTCACAGAAGTAACTATAGAAAATAAAAGTAGTAGCGGTATAGAGGGATTTTTGAGAGGGGTTTGTTGAATTGGGTGATGCTACACCTGTCCGAAGCCCGCGGTAGATCACAGCGGAGGTCCGTGATTGCACAGTCTCGGATTGAGACTGAGGGAAAAGCTCAGCGGATGAAGCGGCAGCAAGGCTGGGTGGAAGTTCAGAGCGATCCGAGGAAGCTCTCGGAACCAGAGGTTTTTATAGGGAAAGCATGACCGTGGGCTAGTCTGTACTTGGGGAAGAACAATGAGGGTTTGGGCGCGAGACAATGTCTCCAAAAGGTCAGAATTTAGCATGATTGAGATAGCTTCAAACTGACAATGGAATGGCCAGTATGCAGATGCAGCGCGCTTTGACATTGAAGCGTCTAGCTTATCAAGCTACCTGCTCGGGGCAGGGGGCTCTTTGTGTTAGCGTGCATCTCTAGGGAGGTCTCCTAAAGCAAGATCTGGCTGAGTCTGGCTTGCCTGGGTGGAGAAAGGAGTTCAGCAGTTAAGGACCAAGCCTAGCTCTGTGCCTGTTCAGGGGCCTCACAAACACTTAGCCGAGGGTGGCAAAATGGGGCCGAATTGTTATATCAAAATGATATCTAGTACCTTCCGAAGCCAGGCCAGTTCATGGTGATAACAAATCCAATTAAATAAATATATCCTGGAGAATCTTTGCAGGTGGCAGCAACAAACAAATTAATCCTTGCACACTGCAGTCAGCCCTCCACATTTACAGGTTGTACTTTTGCGAATTTGATTATTCACGGATTATTTGCTGTCACCTCCGTTGGATAAAAAATGCAATGGCGTTTGCTCCGTTGGAAAACGCCTTTGATGAGCATGTGAAACACCTGGGGAATGACTAAGCAAGTGATGACGCATTTCCTAAGGGACGTGCAGTAAGGGCTGAATCATGATACTGCAAACATGGCAAAGCGTTGCATCATGCTAACGGCTCAGACTGATGACCTGTAAGCAGGAGTGCATAAAAGAGAAGTGTGAATGCTTGCTCTCTCTCTGTTTGCTTGACTCAATGTCTGCCAGTATCTCTGCCTATGTATCTGCTATTGATCTGCGTACCCTGTATATAGTTGTACGTATTGCAACTGAGAAGGTTAAAGCCTCCAGGTATTTCGGATGACGCACTCTGTGTCTGTGAGTAACTAACCTGTGGGTAGAGCGGTCAGAGCAATAACGTACCTTTGGTTGTAGTTGTACTCTGCTGCACATGCTTTTGCTGTTTTTGAAACTCTGCTATATAAGATTGCCTCTGAGGCAATGTGTTGAGAGAGCATCAGCTTTGGAGATAATTTTGTCTTGGTGCTTTAAATCATCTCCCGACAACCTCTGCTGCCTCTCTTTGCCATTTTTAATAGGGACTCCAAGCCTCATGAGACTAGACTTTCCAAACAGGGCTTGTAAGTCCCTCTTAAAAATGGTGTGGGGCAGCAGAGGAGGTGGCAGTAAGCTCCATCAGCCCCCCACTTCTGCCTTGTGAAGGAACCCTGATGCCTCAAGGGAATCCACAGTGGGTTGATCATACTTTTTTTGTGTGTTAAATATGGTTTGGGGAGGACCTAGAGTTATTCAAGGTTTTTTCACTTTCAGGGGGGTCCTGTGTCCCTAACCCTAGCGAATGTGGAGGGATTATTGTACAGTCAGGTGTGGCTATCCTAGCTGAGCTGGAGATTTGCACCCAGACCTCATCTGCAGAATCTGAACCCTTCTCTCATGCCTGGAGATGACTCCCAAAAAAACTGGAGACTGAAGGCCAGTCTTTGTTATTGTAATAACACAGCACTTTTCCATGTCATTGCAAGGACCTCAGTGTAGGCACAAACAACTGGGCTCCATGGGTAGGGTATTGTCATTCCTCTGACCCAGGGCCCTTATCAACAACCACAACACAGAGATGTGAATGGAACAATACTTACTGTAGCCAGGGCAGGTGAAAAAAGGGAGAACCCATAAGACTCGAAGCATTTATATAGTAAGGATGCATCACTTAGACAAACAGCTGGGGGAAGCTCTCAGTCTGTATAAACAGGGAAAGGGATGGCAAAATGCCATGGCAGACAACTGGTCTTATCAGTGGAAGCAGCACGTCTCACGTTCAGATTCCTTGCTCACATTCCTGGAAACTTTGACCCTTGCCTTGTGTGCGGACTTTGCTACTGGACCGTCACTCTGAATTTACTGTGGACTCGGACTGTGGAAACAACAACCAGTAACTGGCTAACAAACTGTTATAAACTTTGCTTGTGGCTGCCGATAAAAGGAGAACTGTAAACCTTGGCTGGCTGCTGGCACAGGACAGGGTAACTGAGATGCCGCAGTAGAAAAAGCCCTGCTCCCAAGTTCTTCCATGGTACACTCCCCCAGCACTGGTGAGGGACAGAGGAAAGCTCCTTCTGCAGACCTCAGATATGAGGTAGGTATACATAGGGGAAGGCACTGCTTCAAGTACCGAGGTCCCAAGATGCTTAGGGCTTTAATGGTCATGATCAGAACCTTGCATTCAGAAGCATATGGCAGCTGGTGTTACAGCAATGAATTTAGACCACACCAGGATTAGCAGTAAAAATTTTTAAAAATTTATTTTCTCTTGTACAAGAGGGGAGCAGTTAGTACACCAAGGCACTCAAGAACATACTACTCCAAAGAACATGGCAACGCAAAGGTAATGTTATTCTCTGCCAAGCCTCGTACAAAAGCAGAAATGCTGGTTAATTGGCTAATTGAAATCCATACATATAGGAAACTATGGCCATTTCCGCACGGGGCGAGAGAATTGCCTCGCGCCACTACTTACCAGATCTTCTGGCGGTCCGGTCCGGTCCGGTCCAAGGTGAGGAGGAGCAGTGCGTGGTTGTCGCTCCGCACTGCTCCAGCATCCAAAATGGCGGCTTCTGGTTGGTCGTGGGTCTTGACCAACTGGTGAAGCTCGCCAGCCTAAAGCCCACCCTCGGCAGATTGCAGGCTCACATTGGTGCGAGCCTGAGAATCTGCACAAGGGAGCAGACTCGCAGTGGCAGGCTTCGTGCTTTTGAAAAATCAGGTCTTTCAAAAGCACGCTGGAGGACCACTTGGGGTCGTTCCAGAGTGGACTGGGGTGCGGATCTACGGTAAGTAGTCCGAACCCAGTCCGCTCCAAGGTGCAGACGTCCTCCGTGGAGGATGCACTGCACCGTTTTAAATACCCTGTGTGGAAATGGCCTATGTCATGAATATCATGTCAGCATTCCAGCATTGTGCTTGTCCATACCGGTGGTCCCAAATTATAATACTAATGGGTGTGTAAGTTAATATTATAATAAACCTTAATCAGTCTTTAGGTCACGAAAGTTGAGCTCCTGTGATTGCTCTCCCTCCCTTGTTCTATTCTAGATGTCTCCAGACGCTGAAGACCACAAAACTAACCACGTTTCAGACAGTCCCTGTCCCTTTTTGTTCCCCATTCCCCAACTGTCAGCAGCTGCTTTCTTGTTTTTCTGATCCAGCAAGGAAACTTCCCTTATTTACTTTTGCAAGAATTAGCATTTACTTTTCACCTACCTAGCCTTTTATTTTTCTTTGTTAGTAGCTCTCTATGTAGCTTGACTGTGGCCATTTCCACACTACGCTGTTATAGCCCGATGATTCCACTTTCAACATCCTCTGGAATCCTAGGGTTTGCAGTTTTGGGAGGGGCCAGCCGGGACGTGCGCTGGGAGAATTCTGTTATTGATGGGAATATTAAGTTTCGTCCCCTCCTGAAACTGCAAACCCCAGGATTCCAGAGGATGTTGAAAGTGGAATAATTGCACTAGCAGTATAGTGTGGAAATGGCCTATAACTTAGCTGTTAATCAATTATTTCTTATTATTTTCAAATAATGCTCTCACACTGGTGCAAATTCCTTTGAAGTCCACACTGAGGTTATTAAATATTCCCATCAATAACAGGATTCTCCCAGTGCACATCCTTGCTGCTGCTCCCAGATCTTGGAAGTCACTACCTTGAAGGCATGCAACAACAATATTTTAACCTCATGGATTGCTTAACTGCTTTTTAAATCTTATATTTATACTTTAATGAGTGTGTTGCACAGTTTTTAATGTGTATTGGTTAAATATATTGTTAGCCACCATGAGCCCCCTTACTGGGAGAAAAGCAGAATATGAATGAATAAAACAACAACAACAGTAGTAGTTTTGTGCAAATGTGAGGCTGTGTATGAAGATGTGACTTCAAAAAAAACAACAACCAGCTGTTGTGTGATGACGAAACTCCATCTGATGATGTCGGCCTGTGTGTGGTTGGCTGTGTGTTCACATTCTCCTTTGCCGGATTTCATTTTGTTTTTTAAATAATGCGAATGACACCCTCTGAGCAATTGGGATGGATGCTTAATGCGTCACGCTCAACGATGCCTCACCAGGGCCGTCCCTTGGTCTCAGCTTTTGGCCTCGAAATTTCAGGGCCTGAGACAGTCCTCACCAGCCAAAACCGAGTGAGAACGTTTCCACTTTCCAGCATAAGCAGATCCGACGAGGCATAAAAAAGGCGGCTGTTGGCCGTTAGGGCCGGCAGTGCTAATAGAGTCTTTGTCTCCAGAATCCATTACACGAGGCACGCCTTTTCGCTCGCTCCTCTTAAGGAACTCTATTGATTTAATTTCCTGGATGAGCCGAAAAGGCCAATAAAGGAAATTGGTCAGTAATGAAAGATAGACGATCGGGCTCCATTAAGTGGCAGAGATGGCTGCCCATTTGAATACATTACGGGCGCTTTGGCTTGGGCCGGCCAAAAGGGAGGTCTCAGGAGAGAGGGGCGTGCCTGGAGACACAAATAGGTACCGCCGGAGCATGGAAGCAGGTCTGATGCCAACATAGGGGTCCACCTCCATGTGCCCTCCATATTAATTTGCTCAGTGGCAAGTCAACACATAGTTCAGATTGGTGCAGTAGCTCTTCTTGGGACTAACAAGAGGGTTCAGACCAGACTTTTTGTTGAAACATGTTTTAGGCTGGAGGAAAAAAAAAGACTAAGCCCACTTCCGCACTAGGCTGTTATAGCACTATGATTCCACTTTCACCGCCTATGGAATCCTGAGGTTTGCAGTTTCGGAGGGGCCGGCCGGCCCCTCCCGAAACTGCAAACCTCAGGATTCCATAGGCGGTTGAAAGTGGAATCATAGTGCTATAACAGCCTAGTGCGGAAGTGGCCTAAGATGATGTCACAACCACTGTTGAGCAGGGGTTGGACTCTCTGGCCGGTGAAGCCCCTTCCGACTCTATGATTCCGTGATTCTGACATTCCACGTTTTATGTATTAAAAACACAATACAACCTGAAAAGAGAGAGACTTTTTTAAAACAAAACATTGTAAAATTTATACTTTTTAAAAATGTTTTTAATGTTTTTTAACCTTTTGGAAGTTGCCTCGGGTCTCAGTTTGGCAGAAAAGGTGGCATATAAATTCAATAAATAAATAAATAGAATAAGAGAGAGATGTTAGACAAATGTATCTGTATACACTCCCCCTTGGATTTCTGTTACAGAGGCAGTCCTAAGCCAGATTGTGACGTCTTCTTCCCCCAACTCCTGCTCTTCTGACCCCATCCCCTCCTTCCTTTACCCCATTCTTCTGCCTTTGTTTCTGCCTTATATAACCCAGTTGGTGAACTGCTCTCTCTTGAGGGGTAGCTTCCCAGGCTGTTTTAAGCATGCTGTCTTATGTCCTCTATTAAAGAAACCTTCTCTGGATCCTTCACTTTCTGCTATCACCTTGTGTTTCTTCTCCCATTTCTTTCAAAAATTTTGGAGAGAGCTGCTCTTTCCCAGTTGATGCCATACCTGAGTATACATGATTTTTTTTTTACCCATTTCAATCAGGGTTCCGGACAGGTCGCTCCACCAAAACGGCCTTGAATCATGTAGTGAACAATATTCCAGCGGTGAAGGTGCAACAATTAACTTCTGTGTTGATCCTGTTGGATTTTTCTGCAGTCTTTGACACTTTGAACCATCAGATCTTACTATTACGGCTGGCATCACTAGGAATAACGGGCAATGTTCTCTCCTGGTTTAAATCTTTCTTGTGTGATTGTTTCTTTTCTGTTTCATCTCACGGGCCCTTTCCGCACCCTACATTCTTCTGGCGCTGGGGTGCAGGGATCGCGTGAGCAGCCTCCGGCGAGAGGCTCTTGCGTCCGGGGTCCTTCGGCTCCGCACGAGCTGCCTGCTCACGTGAGAGCCCCGCCTCTTCCTTCCGCAGCGCAGCCTGGGACTTTCCCAGGCTACACTGGGGCAGGAAGCGCGACCGGCGCGGCTCTGGAGGCTCCGCACACCAGGTAAGTGCGCGCGAGGCCCAGGAGCAATGCGCGATCGCGCACCTTTTTCAGCTTCCAACCAAAAATTAAAAGATGCGCAATCGATGCCTGCCAGCCCACAGAGCATCGCGCAATTGTGAGTGCGTCGTGCAGATTGCTCCTCACAATCGCGTGACGCTTCAGGCCCTCTTTTGCATGGAAAATGCCATGCGAAAAGGGCCAGGGACTCATGTCAAAAGCTTTCCCAGCAACGGTAGGGGTGCCACAAGGATCATAGAATCATAGAATCATAGAAATGTAGAGTTGGAAGAGACCCCAAGGGCCATCTAGTCCAACCCCCTGCCATGCAGGAAAACCCTCAAAGCACTCCTGACAAGTGACCATCCAGCCTCCGCTTAAAAACCTCCAAAGAAGGAGACTCCACCACACTCCGTGGCAGCACATTCCACTGCCGGACAGCCCTGACTGTCAGGAAATTCCTCCTGAGGTTCAGGCGGAATCTCCCCTCCTGCAGCTTGCATCCATTGCTCCTTGTCCTGGTCTCAAGAGCAGGAGAAAACAAGCCCACTCCCTCCTCGACATGACACCCCTTCAAATATTTAAACATGGCTATCCTGTCCCCTCTCAACCTTCTCTTCTGCAGACTAAACATACCCAGCTCTCTAAGTCTGTCCTCATAGGGCATGGCTCCCAGGCCCCTCACCATTTTGGTTGCCCTCCTCTGGACCTGCTCCAGCTTATCCATATCCTTCTTGAATTGGGGTGCCCAGAACTGGACACAGTATTCAATATGAGGTCTAACCAAAGCAGAATAAAGTGGTACCAATACCTCCTTCGATCTAGACACCATACTCCTATTGATGCAACCAAGAATTGCGTTGGCCTTCTTGGCTGCCGCATCACACTGCTGACTCATGTTCAGCTTGTGGTCTGTGAAGACTCCCAGATCCCTTTCACACGTACTGTTAGCCAGCCACGTGTCCCCCATCCTATATTTCTGCATACCATTTTTTCTGCCTAAGTGTAGGACCTTACATTTCTCTCTGTTGAAGTTCATTTTGTTAGCCTTGGCCCAGCTCTCCAATCTGTCCAGGTCCTTTTGAATTTTGTTCCTGTCATCAGGCGTATTAGCAACCCCTCCCAATTTGGTGTCATCTGCAAATTTGATCAGCGTGCCCTCTATTCCTTCATCCAAGTCATTAATGAAGATATTGAACAGCACCGGGCCCAGGACAGAACCCTGTGGCACCCCGCTAGCCACTTCTCCCCAGGATGAGAATCTGCCATTGGTGACCACCCTTTGGGTGCGGTCAGTCAACCAGTTACAAATCCACCTGACAGTAGCCCTGTCCAGTCCACATCTTACTAGCTTCTTTGCAAGAATGAAAGAAGCTAGTAAGATGTGGACTGGACAGGGCTACTGTCAGGTGGATCAGTCTTGCCCCCTCTTCTTTTTCCTTTGTATACACTCCTCCTTGGATTCCTTATCTCTGAATTGGGTTATCAGTATCATATTTATGCAGATGACACTCATATTTTTTCAGAGTTTCAAATCAATTGATGCCACTGTGTGGAAGTCAGTGACAGACTGTCTGTCACATGTTTCTTCATGGATGACCACTCACCATCTTAAGTCAAATGTGGACAAAACAGAGATCTTGCTGTTTCAGCCTGATCACCCAGCAGCCCCTCTCTCATGTCCCCCACTGGATTTACTGGGTCGCCCAGTGGCTCCTGTCTCGCTTGCCAGGAACCTTGGAGTCCTACTGGGTGACTGTCTATCTCTACATCCCTTTATCAGGGCTACGGCAAAGGCATGCAACTTCCATCTTTTGACCATCTGCAGAATCGAGAGGTTCTGGATCGTAGAGACTGCCCATCTGCTCGTCCAGGCCTTGGTTATCTCACGCCTGGATTATTGTAACAGCTTACTGGGAGGTTTGCCTTCCTGCTCCCTTCTTCCTCTGGTTTTAACTCAGAACAATGCTGTCTGAGTTGTTTTAAATCTGCTGAAATATTCACCTGTTTCTTCTCCCCATAGATCCCTTCACTGGCTACCAGTTTGGGCCAGGGCCTATTTCAAACTTTTGGTCCTGGTAGGTAAAGCTTTGTGTTCCAACCTCCCTCAGTACCTTACAGCTCAGCTTGTTTGATACGTTCCATCCAGGAATTTGAGATCCGCAGGCAAAGAATTATTTTCTGTTCCACCAACGCGTACAGCAATGTCATGGCTGCGAGCCTTTCAAAATCTGGCTCCGCATTTGTGGAACGGTCTTCCTTTGGACCTCCAGCTGGAGGAGGAGCTCACCTGTTTTCGTAAACGGTTCAAGACCTTCCTCTTGGACGCTCCACCTTAAGTCACTGAGATGTGTCTAAGGTGCTGAGATGGGTAACGACTGGTGGGGTGTTCGGGATTTCAGGCCACAGATTGTTGTGGTTTTCTGTTTTTAATGTCTTTGCCCTGATTATATATGTTGTTCTTCCACCTTTTGGTGTAAAGGGTATTATAAATAAACATTGTGATGATGAAGATGGATGGATAGATAGATAGATAGATAGATAGATAGATAGATAGATAGTTAGATAGATAGATGATAGGTACAGCCAGCAGGATGCAGTGGTTAGAGTGTTAGACTAGGACTTGAGAGACTGGGTTTCAAATCCCCACTCTGTCAAGAAAAGTTTGGACCAAACCTGTAGATAGAAAATGCTTTCTGATGTGGGTCGTTAAGTGCACCTGCGAAAAGCCATGTGACTCTAGCTGAGTCATGCTGAGTCACGCTGATGAGCAATCAGGGGAGAAGGGTGCATCAGGTGTGGGGAGAATGCAAAGGCTGGCAGGATTGCATCAGCTAGTGTGAGTATAAATGTAGCTGAGAGCTAGCTAACAAGTTGTATATGGTGCCTGATGTGTCTGCCGGAGGCTCTGTCAGAAAGAGCAAGCAGGGGGATGCTGGAATGCCTTCTGGAGATTCTTGTAAATATTATGTACACAGTGTAACTCAAGAATAAATCGTCTCCTTGATGGAGGAGAACAATTGGCGTGGGTGAGTTTTTCCTGGCTACAGTGCATTGCTGCTAAGTTATTCTCTGCTGCTGGGCATGCTTCCAAAGCTGTGGGAGCAATCTCTGCTATATTTTGGGTGCTGACACACTCAGCCATAGAAACACATGAGGTGACTTTGGGTAAGTCCCACTGTCTCAGCCTCATACAAAGGCCATGGCAACCGTCCTCTGAACACATCTTGCCAAGAACTGCCTATAGATTCACCTTAAGGGTTGCCTTAAGTCGGAAATGAATTGAGGGCACACAAGAAGAACAACAGATGATTGATTGATAGGTAGGTAGATAGGTAGGTAGGTAGACAGGTAGGTAGGTAGACAGGTAAACAGGTAGACAGGTAGACAGGTAGAATTTTAGAGGTGGAAGAGACCACAGGGGCCATTGAATCCAACCCTTGCCACGCAGAAACACACGCTCAAAGCATCTCCAGCAAATGGCCACCTGTCCTCTATTGGAAAATCTCCAAAGAAGGTGAGTGAATGGATGGATGGATAGATGATAGATAGATAGGTAGATAGAGATAGCAGATCTTTTGTGACAGGCCAGGAGTTAAACAGATCTACTCACTCACATTTAGCTAGCGAGCTGAGACTGGTTGTTAGCCTTTGTTGACAGGGGGTTTGCCTTTGCCTTTCTCTGAGGCTGAGAGAGTGAGACTCACCCATGGTCACTCCATGGGTTTCCATGGCAATGCAAGGATTCAAACCATAGTCCAGTGTTCAAACCATTACACCACACTGGCTCTGACAACACAGCCAGCTGATGGGAAGCAAATCAACTCATTTGAAATGTGATGCTAGAGGAGGGTTTTGTAGATTTGCCAAAAAATGGGTCTGAGAGCAGGCTGAACTTGAACTCCCCTTAGAAGCCAAAAGGATTAAACCAAGGCTGTTGTACTTTGGATGTAGCATGAGGTGACCATATATTCTGCAAAGTGGAAGGGAGTGGGAAAATAGGAAGACCGTGTTACTTGTGGATTGACTCCACCGAGGAAGCCACAACATGCTGTTGACTCAGGCCATTTTTGCACTGGATTGTAGTAGCGCATTATTCCGCTTTCAACATCCTCTGGAATCCTGGGGTTTGCAGTTTTGGGAGGGGCCCGACCAGGCCCCTCCCAAAACTGCAAACCCCAGGATTCCAGAGGATGTTGAAAGTGGAATAATAGCGCTACTACAGTCCAGTGCAAAAATGGCCTCAGTTGTAATGCATGGTCATCCATGCACCCACGCATAGGAGCAGAGAACCTTCCAGGTCTCTCCCTCTCTCTTTTTCCTCCAGACTGTGAGGGCTGAGCTGCTCCACTTCTTGAAACCTTCGTTTAGTGAGCCAGGACTTGGGCAACCTATGCATATATGTCCTGAACATGCATTTCAATGTAAGCAACAAAGTTTGCAGTTATTAAACTTCTGTCCTGTCTGTTCACCTTGCTTTGTGGAGCTGGTCTCAGATGGTGAGATTCAGCACTTTGCTTTGCAAAGTCTCCTGAAAGAGTCTGATTCTTAATTGAACCACTCTTCATCTTTCCCTGCAAATCCGACAGAGATCCTAAACCCAAGGTTGTGGAGAAGGGCCCAGAAGGGACAGATTTCACCTCCAAACTCTGGGCGTTCCCAGGCTCTTCTTCTCAGAGCTCAGGTACTCCTGCTTTGCCGGTCATTTGATTCATCACCTGCCTTGCAACCCATTAATCAATTCTATTTGAATAGATTTGTAGATTTCCAAACCTCTGGACAGGTACCTTTATGACTGAGGAGGAAAGTGGAAGACAATTTACAATTTAATAATAGCAGAGGGCATATTGATTAGCTTGCTGAAAGTCTTTAATGAAGCTCACTATTATCCAGACAGGTCAGGTTAGGCAAAGTGTTTTGTCTTGACGCAAGCAGGTCAACTCCTGGAAAGCTTCCTGTAACAGGCAACGCTACCAATTAGCAAGTGATCGTGGAGGGAAGCAAGACAACGTCAGTGCTCGGAGACAGAATTTCAAAGAGGGATGGAGCTGTGGAAATCCAGTGGGCCTTGAAACCGTGAAGCTCTGTGAGAAACACACCAGAGGATAGGATCAAATTTCAATACGACCTCGACAGATTGGAGAGTTGGGCCAAAGCTAATAAAATGAATTTCAACAGAGAGAAATGTAGGGTCCTGCACTTAGGCAGAAAAAATGAAAGTCACGAGTATAGGATGGGGGACATGTGGTTGGATAGCAGTACGTGTGAAAAGGATCTAGAAGTCTTGGTAGATCACAAGCCAAACATGAGTCAGCAGTGTGATGCAGCAGCTAACAAAGCCAACGCGATTCTTGGTTAAATCAATAGGAGCGTGGTGTCTAGATCGAGGGAGGTAATGGTACCACTCTATTCTGCACTGGTTAGGCCTCATTGGGAATCCTGTGTCCAGTTCTGGGCACCTCAATTCAAGAAGGATGTCAACAAGCTGGAACGTGTCCACAGGATGGTGACCAAAATGGTGAAGGGTCTAGAAGCCATGAAGCCCTGTGAGGAACGGCTTAGGGAGCTGGGTTTGTTTAGTCTGCAGAAGATTAGGTTAAGAGGGGACGTGATAGCCATGTTTAAATATTTGAAGGGATGTCATGTTGAGGAGGGAACAGGCTTGTTCTCTACCGCTCCAGAGACTAGGACAAGGAGCAATGGATTCAAGCTGCAGGAAAAGAGATTCCACTTAAACCTCAGGAAGAACTTCCTGATGGTCAGAGCTGTCCAGCAGTGGAATATGCTGCCTCCATGGAGTGTGGTGGAGTCTCCTTCTTTGGAGTTATTGAAGCAGAGGCTGGATGGCCATCTTTCAGGAATGCTTTGATGGGTGTTCCTGCATAGCAGGGGTTTGGACTCGATGGCCCTGGGGATCTCTTCCAACTCTATGATTCTATGAAAGGGATGAGGGAGCTTGATATGTTTAGCCTGAAGAAGAGAAGGTGTAGAGGGGACAATGCCAGTCATGTTTAAATATTTGAAGGGGTGTCACAAGGAAGATGGGGCAAGCTTGTTTTTTGCTGCTCCAGAGACTAGGACACGGAGCAATGATTCAAACTTCAGGAAAAGAGATACAACCTAAGATTAGGAGGAATTTCCTAAGAGCAGTTGGACGGTGGAATCCACTACTTCCTCAGTGGAGTGTGGTGGAGTCTCCTCTTTCTTTGGAGGTTTTTAAAGAAAGCCTGGATGGCCACCTGTCCAAGGGAGGGCTTGGGTGGTGTCCTTCTACATGGCAGAAGGGGGTTGGATTGGATGGCCCTCAAGGTCTCTTCCAACTCTAGGATTCTATGATTCATTGAAGAACAACACAGCCAACAAAAATCTCACTTACATTGCAAAGAACTTATCCGTTAGTTACATACAACCTTCCATTACCAATATGAGAAGAAATTGAAAAGTTTGAACGTGGCGTTTATGAAAAGTGAGTACATCGAACCATAGAAAGTTAATTGTACATTAACCCAATGAAAAAAATATCTTAAATATCTTCTTTCTTGATAGATTATTATTATTTAATTAACTTCTTAAATACAAAATAATCCTAAATAACTGCTACGCAATCGTCTGAATAGACGTAACAGTCTCATATTCAGAAATAAACCTTCATTATCATGGATGTCAAACAAAATAAGAAAGCATCTTATTTAACTTTTTAAGTGGAATTTTAAATGGTTTTACTATTGCCCAAAACGCAGTCCTACTTTTTAAAAATGTTTTTAGCTGTGTTGTGTTTTGAAAATGTGACCTGTGCCTTGAGTACAAATTTTGAGAGAAAGGCGAGGTACAAAGAAATATAACAACGATAATGATAACAATAACGATAATGATATGATGAGGTCCTGAAGATGACTGGAAAACAAAGACCATTTCCGCACTAGACTCTTATAGCGCTTTTATTCCACTTTCAACATCCTGTGGAATCCTGGGGTCTGCAGTTTAGGGAGGGGCCTTTAAGGCCCCTCCCTAAACTGCAGACCCCAGGATTCCACAGGATGTTGAAAGTGGAATAATAGCGCTATAACAGCCTAGTGCAGAAATGGCCAAAGTCACAGCAAACGGAGACGGAGAACCCAAATTCACAGAAAGGGTTACTCTTTGGAATGAAATCTGCCTTTTCCCCCTGCCCTCTGTGCTTCTCCAGTGGTGAGTGAGCAAGCGTTGCCCGAAGGAGCGTGCCAGCCCCCCATCCCTCCTGTTGCCCCTTCCAGCCATACCAGCTGCTCCTTGTTCTTTTGCTGGCCTGGTCAGGCCTGGGGTAGAAGCAGAAGGGGGAAAGCTGTCTTGATTGATGACGCCGGTGGAAACTTTTGCTGACTTAGGTGCCTCAGCTCACACAGACCGGTCTGCTGAATGAGCAAGAAGGGGAGGAACTTCTTGGACCCATTCTCAGCCTCACCTCAGCATGCAGATGGTTCTCTTCTGAGCAGGCAAGCGGCGGGTGGCAGGAAGAAGCTCCAGTCTAGAAGGAAGGAAGAGAAATGGGGAATAAAGTGGCTGAAATCCTAGAATCCTCGAGTTGGAAGAGACCCAAAGGGCCATCCAGTCCAACCCCAAAACCTTCCCTTTAACAGATGGCCATCCAGACTCTACCTAAAAACCTCCAAAGAAGGTGACTCCACCACATTTCCTTAAGGTGGCATATTCCAAGTGCCGAACTGCTCTTACCATCAGGAAGTTCTTCTTAATATTTAAGTGGAATCTCTTTTCCTGTAGTTTGAATTCATTACTCTGTTTCCTAGTCTCTGGAGAAGTCCCATTCCACCATGCGGGAAGGCATAATCCAAGCCCTCCCTTTGGCAGATGGCCATCCAGCCTCTTTTTAAAAGCCTCCAAAGAAGGAGACTCCAACACATTCCATGGAGGCAGCAGCAGATTCCACTGCCAGACAGCTCTGACTGTCAGGAGGTTCTTCCTCATGTTTAGGTGGAATCTCTTTTCCTGGCATTTGAAGCTATTGCTCTATTATGTCCTAGAAGTAGAAAATCATCTTCCATATAACATCCCTTCAAATAGTTAAACTGGAACCTACCTGACAGATGGAACCAGAATCACCAAAGCACAGTGCCCTTCCCTTTCCCAGTCTCCTCAGGCATCCCACAAAGATACTATGTTGATGTTATCAGACACCACCGAGAGGTCCACAACTACAGCAGGACACACTCATCCTATCCATGCGCAGGAGAAGATCATCCACGAAGAGGACTTCAGTGATGTCAACTCTGTATCCTGCTCTAAAGTCAGTTTGAAATGGGTCTAGAAAAAAATGGATCTAGAAAACCTGTGTCATCCAAGACTGCTTGGAGCTGGAAGGCAACCACTCCCCAAAGGAAGATTAGATACTGGTCCATAGTGGTTTTAAAGAGAGAGCTTTTTTAGAAGTGATTGTACCACCGTTTCTTGAGAGATTGTATTAATTGTAAGTTGCAGCTGAGATCTCACTGCATCTCTCTGGACGAACAACCAAGAAAGATAGGGAACAAGGGGACAAGTTGTCCTCCTTACTCACCCTAGCAGTTTCGTCCCCATCTGCGGTACTCACCAAATGAAACTGAACCAGCGTAATCACACTCACAGAACTACTGGACACTCCATTGTCAGCTTCTGCTATAGTGATGACATCTAAGTCGGCTCTTATCTGAGAGATTTTATCTGTTAAATGATTGTTAAAAGCATCACAGCGAACTGCAGAAGTCTCTAGAACTGGATGTGTGTGTGTGTTTACACCTGAGTTAGACTGCTCACCACCCTGAACAGTTCAGCTCGACATGAATTCACAGACACAATACATGCAGAGAAGGAGGCTTTCTTCTCTCCATGCCTTGCCACCTTCTAGCAATAGAGATGTTCTCTGTATTGTGTCTTGTTGGATATCAGTATTTTCCTTCATCTGTGCCCCAGTTGTGGTCCTTCTTGTTTCAGCTTCCTGAAGTCTTCCTCATGCCAAAAACGCCAGTTAGTGATGGATCTGAATTAGTGATGGGACCAATTGTGTCAATAGCCTTGGTCAGGTCTTGATTCCATCTACTGACCAAAGCTTCACCAGGATCGTTGGTGATGCTAGCTATGAAACCCTCTAAATCTATCTGGAATCCTGAAGGAGCCATTAGCCTCCAAGGGCAGACCATTTCAATAGGTCCACCACCCCTGAAGGAACAGGCAGTAGCTGTGATGCTTACTCTGATTAGAAAAGGATCTGTCCATCAGAACTCAGAGGATATTAATCAGCTCTGCCCACAGGTCCATCTGCTCACAACTGACGACTCCATCAAGAGCATGACCTACTGAGATAGGTCCATGTTAGGTCCACTCTATTCTGCATTGGTTAGGCCTCATTTGGAATCCTGTGTCCAGTTCTGGGCACCTCAGTTCAAGAAGGATATTGACAAGCTGGAACATGCCCAAAGGAGGGCAACTAAAATGGTGAAGGGTCTGGAAGCCATGAAGTCCTATGAGGAGCAGCTGAGGTACCTGGGGATGTTTAGTTTGCAGAAGAGAAGGTTAAGAGGGGACATGATGGCCATGTTGAAATATTTGAAGCGATGTCATGTCGAGGAGGGAGTGGGCTTGTTTTCCGCTGCTCCAGAAACTAAGAGCAATGGATTCAAGCTGCAGGAAAGAAGATTCCACTTGGATCTCAGGAAGAACTTCTTGACTGTCAGAGCTGTCTGGCAGTGGAATATGCTGCCTCAATGAAATGTGGTGCAGTCTCCTTCTTTGGACGTTTTTAAGCAGAGGCTGGATGGCCATCTGTTGGGAGTGCTTTGATGTGTCTTCCCGCATGGCAGGGAGTTGAACTCGATGGCCCCTCTGGTCTCTTCGAACTCTATGATTCTATGTTTCTCGTGGATGCCATGAACTCCTGAGCTGCACCTGACAGGCTAACCTCAAATGAGATGTTGAAGCTGCCCAAGTCTGGCCACTTCCAAAACAAGCTCCAAGACCAGTTCTGTGAGCTAGACCAAGGCAATGGGGTGGCTGGTAGACTAACAGAATTGCCGGTCTATCCCTGGTCTTCAGACTCAGCCACACGCATTCGGTTCCCTAACAGGTCATCTGGTCAGGTTAAGATGATCTTTACAGATTGCAGCTATTCTGCTGCCTCTACCCACTTTCCCTCACATGTTCACTAACACCATATCCTGGTGGGAAGGCCTGAGCCCATGTTGGGCCACTATCATCTCCCAGCCTAGCTTCTGCAAAGCATGCCAAGTCAGCCTCCTCATCCATAAGAAGAAAATCAATTATATGTATTTTATTTTTAACTGACTTGGCATTACACAGGAGCAAGGTGAGGTTTTGTGAGCAGCTTGGGTCATTCTCCGGGTTCCCTGGGATATCAGGGTGACTGGAAGGTAAGAAAAGTATTAAGCGTCTCTCTCTCCTTCTCCTGTAATGACACTTCACCCTGCCATCGCCATATCTGCCCCAGACAAGCCGTATTGCTGCCCCTTTTCCTTTTAACATTATGCTCAAGTAAAACAATCCCCAAAGCAAAAAATGTAATCAATCATATCCAAAGGCTTTAATTAAAAAAAACAACAACCGAAGTTTTGACTTGGCACTGAGTTATCCCAGTGTTGGCACCAACTGGGCCATGAAGGGGAGGGAATTCTGCAACCAGAGCTCATTGCAAAGAAGGCCCTCTCCCATGTCTTCCCACAATGCGTTTACCCTGGATCTCACTTCTTAGACAGTCATTCCTCCACATTTTCAGGTCTCACTTTTGTGGATTTGATTATTCATGGATTATTTGCTGTCACCTCTGCTGCCCCCTATGCCATTTTTAATAGGGACTGCAAGCCTCGTGAGACTGAGGCCATTTCTGCACAGGGCAATAAAAACGGTGCAGTGTGTCCTCCACGAAGGATGTCTGCACCTTGGAGCAGACTGAGTCCGGTCTACTTACTGTAGATCTGCACCTCAGTCCGCTCTGGAATGACCCCAAGTGGTCCTCCGGCGTGCTTTTGAAAGACCTGATTTTCCCAGTCTTTCAAAAGCACGGAGCGCACCACTGCGTGCCTGCTCTCCAGTGCAGATTCACAGGCTCACACCAATGCGAACCTGAGATCTGCAGAGGGTGGGCTTTAAGCTGGCAAGCTTCAATGCTTGGTCAGGACCCACGACCAACCAGAAGTCGCCATTTTGGACGCCGGAGCAGAGTGGATCTATGACCACGCACTGCTCTGGAGCAGCCTGGACTGGACTGGGGAGCCAGAAGATCTGGTAAGTAGCGGCACAGGGCGATTCCCTCGCCCTGTGTGGAAATGGCCTGAGAAACCGCGAACAAGGCTTGGAGGTCCCTATTAAAAATGGTGTGGGGCAGCAGCAAAGGTGGCAATAAGTCCCACCAACCCCGCCACTTCTGCTTTGTGAAAGAACCCTGATGCCTCAAAGGAATCCACGGCGGGTTGAATATGGTGGTCATACTTTTTTGTGTGTTAAATATGGTTTGGGAGGGCCTAGAGTTATCCATAGTTTTTCCACTTTTATGGGGGTCCTGTGCCCCCAACCCTAGCAAATGTAGAGGGATGACTGTACGGAGAGATAGGTGCTCCCTCAAGCACTGAGGTCCCAAGCCCTTTAGGGCTTTCAGTTTTATCACCAGCAACTTTATCCAGACCAGAAGAGTATTGGCAGCCAGTGCAATTCCTTCAGAATTGGTCTTACATGGTTTCTGAATGAAGCGCCAGTGAGCAGTCTAGCCACTGAATTTGGTACTGGCTGCAATTTCCAAGTCATCTTCAAGGGCAGCCCTATGTAGAATGCATTGCAGCAGTCTAGTCAGGAATTTACCAGTGCAGGGACTACTGGGGCTGAGTTATCGCTGTCCAGTAAAGGCCATTGCTAGTACCAGCTCTCAGCCTCATCTTCACACAAGCCTTCCTAGGGGTCTAAGAGAGATAGATACAAAATGGAATGACCATTGGGAGAGCATCCAGAAGCGGTGGTACAGGAAGAACTCGTTCCTATTATAAGGGAGCACAAATGAAAAATGCACAAAAACTCTTGTACGACACAGACAGAGCAAAACTTTTGAAATGATCCATTCTTGTCTGCAGGAAAGAAATGGGCAAAAACTGCTCTCCATATAGCTAGGTTTGTCTGTTGCAACAAAAACAGTAGGAGAGCCTTGTGCAATCTCGAAAGCTAACACAATTTGTTTGAAATAAGCTTTTATGGACTCCTGCCCACTTCAGCAGATACATTTCCCTTATGTCCCTCAATTTCTACCACTGAAGTAACTTAAAACTTCAGATGGGCACTTAGAGACACAGTTCAGGTACCCAGAGAAAAGGGACAGGCCAAGTGCCAAGGCCATGCAAATACAGCAAATGGGAAAACTCTGAGGGCCTTTCCGCACTGCACTGTTAGAGTGCAATTATTGCACTTTCAACATTCTTGGGGGAATTCTGGGGTTTGTAGTCTCCTGAGGCCAAAGAGCTCTCTGGCTAAGAATTCTAAAGGTTCCTCCCTAAACTGCAAACCCCAGGATTCCATAGGACATTGAAAGTGGAATCATAGAATTATAACATTGTAGTGCGGAAATGGCCTATAATTACAAGCTCTCACAAACTCCTACTGTACAAAATCCCCCACCTCCACTATTTCTATGATAGGATCTGCTATTTTTCTAATCTGTTAATTTTTGCAAATTTTATACTGTTAAATATTTTATACTGATAACAACCCATCGTTATTATAAAAGCAAATATGTTGATCAAATATATCAAGCAATACATTCAAATCTTATCTGATATCTCCGTTTTCCACCTTTCCCTTACATAAACCATTCTTTGTTTATCACATGAGTAGAATGCCCTTAATTTGAGAATTCAAAATATCACAATTGTCTTTTTTATTGTTTTTTTATTTTAAGTAAAATAATATTACAAATCAATGCAATTACAAATTAACACAAAAATCAAATAGAAAAATACACATCAACACCCAATACCAAATGCAAAACAATACCCATTAATACTTCCCAACACTAATCTATCATTAATCAAACACAAAAAGTAGTTAAGAATCAGTTCCCGCGTTTATTGCACACAGCTCTTCAACTATTGATTATGCTTAACCTTCCTTTAAAAAATTACATTTCATCCAAGTAGTACATTGTTACTCTTAGACTGTATCTTCAACACTTTAATAATTTTCTACGAATCTCATCTTTTAACTACTGAAATAATATAATTAAATCTGGAATATTATCAAATCTTTGCCTAAATAGTTCTTAATTAACAATATTACGAATTCTTAGATCTTCTGACACTAATCTTCTATTATATATTCTAAGTCTAAAATTAATTGAACGTTATTTAATCATAATCACCTCAGATCTGTAATGAAACAGTACCACAACACTTTGACCAAACACAAAATATCGTAATTCTGTTTCGGTCCAAGGAAGGCATCCCAGCACGTGCCGCAAAGAGGCTGGGAGTCCTCTCTCAACAGCAAAATGACTCACGCCGGTCCCAAGAAGGTTAATAAGCCGGGCAACAGAAGAGTAGGGAGCAAACTGCTGCCTACGGAGTTTTCAGCACAAACAGAGCCGGCTAATGCTCCAGGAATGCAGGAATCGCTGCTCCCAGCTCCACCTGTCCAATATCCTGTCTCCGAAAGCATCCGGGGACCAGCTGCAGGAGGAAGGTATATAAAAGAGTCCGCGTAATGGACACTTATCCAATACAACCTGCCCGTGAAGACGAACTCCTTTTCCAACCCCGGAGAATTCCTGGGCTGGCTCGTATCCTAAAGCACAAGAAAAGGTGGTCGCTCTGCTCCTAATGCATCGTTGCAAATCTAAAGAGCAATTTGACCATTAACCGGATCAGTTCTGAGGCCGCTGGGAAGGCCGGCTACCTCAAGCCCTTCCATGGAGCAGTGGATGTTCAGCAGTTCTGCCTCCTTCTTTGCCTGCCTGTCTGGGCAAAGTTGTTCTGCCCAATGCCCCACTCTGCCTTTGTGTTACCCCAGTGGCAGACCCCATCCCGGGGGATATAAAATTGATATCAAATCTGACTTCCATGCCAGAGAGATTGCCTGGCTAGACAAATAGGTTGAACGACGAAACCTAGGTCAAGGCCAGGAAAATCCCCAGTCACATTTCCCGAGGGGACCTCAGGCAAGACACGTTGGCACGAACAAAGGGTCCTCAGCCACAAATAGCCCACTTGAAGGGATTAACAGGTTTTCCCCCTTTTGAGCAGCTCCAACTTCAGAGAATCCTACAAGGGCGAGGTCCATTTACACGAACCAATTATGCAAACCATCAAGTTAGCATTCTGCAGCATTTTTCCTTTTATTTTAGCCATTGTTCTTCCCGAGAGAGGGCCTGCCCTCAAGGTACTTTTTGCCCTATAACTAGTTCCCATTTTTGAGGGTCTCTTTGGAGAACTCCCCGCCATGCTAGCAGACCAGCACTCTGTTAGTTGAGCGATCCCCTCAGCCGCTTGTCTTTGCTGAGTTCCATTCTTCTCGCCGCCTCTCAGACTGAAGACTTCTGGACGGGTGCAGTATTGCTGCCTTTCCTCCCTCTCTACTATGTCCCCTATAATTTTTCACCTCTTTCTCTTCTCAATAGGCCTTGTGTGCATGAGTGAGTGAGTGAGTGCTTTGGTGCATGAGAACAGATCTGTTAATAAAATCCATTTATTAGTACGATTGTCTGGCTTTTTGCTTGGTCTGACCCCATAAAAATTGGGTAGGAGATTCTGCTGGGTTACCCATCCCTTTGTTCTGCTAAGGCCAGTGCTCCACTAATTTCCCCAATCTTTGCATTTTTGGAGCGAACCAAGGTATCCCCTAAGGGACCCCCAGAAGTCAGTGTAACATTTGGATGTCTTTGGACACAGTTCTCTATTGGATAGGTTTGGCATCCTCTGACAAACCCATCTCTGAATGTTCCTTGCCTAAGAACACCCAGGCCCTTTTCACACGGCATTTTTGATGCGAAAGGGCCCCTTGAGCATTGTGCACATGTGAGGAGCGGTCCACATGATGCACTCACATGCACTCAAGGGCCTGACATGGACCGCTCATGCATTTTTTCAATTTTGGCTTGAAGCTGAAAATACTGCGTGGTCACGTATCATTCCGGGGCCCCGCGCGCACTTACCTTGCGTGCAGAGCCTCGGGAGCCGGGCCGGTTGCACTTCCTGTCCAGTGCAGCCTGGGAAGGTCCCAGGCTGCACTGCGAAAGGAAGCTCGTGCGGAGCCAGAGAAGCAGGGAAGCGAGAGCCTCTCTCCGGAGGCTGCTCGCGCAAGCACCGCACCCCAGCGCCGGAAATAGGTGAGTTGCGGAAAGGACCCCAGTGAAATTCACGAGGTCACTAAAACTCGACAGGTGACATGAAGGCACACACACACACACACACACACACAGAGATTGTTGTAAATGTGTCCCATACTGTGAAAGGGAATACCAGGAGAAAGGCAGTGTGAGTTGCCAACATCAAATGATTAATAGTTTTTAAAAATTGTGGCCGAGATCCTGCATTGAGGAGACAAAGTGTAACTTTACACTCATAGAGCTGCACAACATTCAGACGTAGAATTCAAAGACACAGCTGCGTGGACCTGGACCAGCGTGCAAAGGGATATTGTAGCACCTTTTAGACTAAGGCCATTTCCGCACTAGACTGTTATAACTCCACTTTCAACATCCTACGGAATCCTGGGGTTTGCAGTTTAGGAAGGGGGCTTTGAGGATTCCATGGGATGCTGAAAGTGGAATAATAGCACTATAACAGTCTAGTACGGAAGTGGCCTCTCTGAGAGAAAGAAATTGGTAGTGTAAGCTTTGTAGACGGTCATGTCCCAGATAACATGTGGTCACAAACATCACCCAGAGTTTGAAACAGAAGCTTTTTTTTTTTTTTGAGTAAAGCAAGCAATACAGTCACTTTCCTAAAAGTTGCTGAGACTACCGTACCTAGGATGATAACAGATTTTATACATTGTCATACAAACTTAGACATGCACATCAATGACTAGGGAAAGTCATTAATGTCACAGAACCCACCAGTGCAGGCATTTTCCCAGGCCTTCTGTTATTTACACATCCATCATCCTGGGAGCCAGGCCAAGATTCTGCATTGTTATCTTTGTCTTACCTGTTCCCTTAACACCTTCCCACTATTTAGCATTCCTCCTCCTGATCTCCTTCCTTCTTGCCCAGATGCAAAGTGACATTGAATAATACAGCAATTAACCATTTGTTGCCTTGAGATACTTTAAAAGCTCCAGCTGATACATAGTTGCAGGCAGCAATTAGCAAAAAGCATCGCAAAACAACACAGATCACGAGAGACAGTTGCCCAACAGGAGGAAAAAGGTGAGAACCTTTGAGATGCTTTGGTCAAGAGATTTTAAAAACCCTCAGGAGACCACGAGGTAGAAGGAGAACAAAGACAGAGAACGAAGGCATCAATGAGAGGAGTAATATCTCTGGTTACACGTAGGACCAGCGAGATCTCACCTCCTGGCTCTGCCTCTACGCACCATCTCAGCACCAGACCAACAATGTGAGTAGCTTGGATGTTTCTTAGATAGTTGCATTAGGATTTCTGTTCTTTTGAAAGCTCTGGCTCATATGGTGTAACTATCTGTAACCTGTAACCTCTAAGCAAGACCTTGGGGAAGGAGCACCATGTATGGTGATATCTTCGGTTATTTACATTGCCTGTTCCTAGAATAAATGCTTTCATTTAAGGAACTCCTGCTCAACTCTCTTTTCCATGTGCTTGTCGGCGGCACACGTAGATAGGATTCCTCTTTCCCAGATAGGATTCCTCTTTCCTAGGGGAGAAAAGGGACCTGTAAGCTTAGGGATTGTTGGCTCCCTTGTGGCATTCCTCTGTGCTACTATGGCCATTTCCACACTAGCCTGTTATAGTGTGATTATTCCACTTTCAACAGGCTAGTGCGGAAGTGCGGAAGTGGCCTAAGACAGCGAGTGGTGGCAGCATTTACTTAATGGAACCTGGGGGAATTTCCATCTCCTAGTCAAGGGCAGAAGTCATCATTGAGTAGGAGAAGAGCCCTGGCTATATTGTGATGCTATTTGATCTAGCAAAGCTATTCTATTGCCAGTGGAGAGGGTGCATTTACATCTAACCTTCTTGGGAAGGGAATTCCAGAGGAGCCTGGGGGCAGCCACTGAGAAGGTCCTGTCTCCCACGTTCCCACCAGGTGTACCTGTGAGGGTGGCGGGACAGACAGAAGGACCTCCACAACAGTTTTCAGAGGTTCATAAGAGAGAATACAATCCTCCAAACAACTTGGGCCTGACCCACATAGGGCTTTATAGCTTGTCACCAGCACTTTGAATTATGCCCAGAAATGGATAGGCAGCCAGTGGAGTTGTTGCAACAAGGGAGTTGTCTGCTTCTTGTAGCCTTTGCAATGTGGAGATTTACATTGGACAACCTGGTGTAAGAGTTAGGAAACCCCTTTGAAACTTGTTGGCAGAAAAAGAAAAAAGAAAATGATTTGGCAACTTTCAGTTTACTGGGAGAAGTGTAGTTTTTATGGAGAGAAATTATGTATTACCTGTATGTATAACCACTGAAAAGAAAGTTTGAAGCCACACTTTCTTTTTCGCTGTATTTCTTTTTATGTCCCACTTTTCTTTCTTGTTTTTCTTTCTTTTTTCAAAGTATCTGTAATTTTCATTGTACTTTGGAAAACTAATAATAAAAATTATATATCCAGCATATCGTAGATGATAACCTGATGTAAATGGGTTAGGGAGCTTGGAATGTTTAGCCTGGAGAAGGTTAAGAGGTGACATGGCAGCCACGTTTAAATATTTGAAGGGATGTCACAGGGAAGATGGGCTAAGTTTGTTTTCTGCTGCTCCAGAGACTAGGACAATATGGAGCAATGGCTTCAAACCTCAGGAAAAGAGATTTCACCTAAAGGTTAGGAAGAACTTCCTGATGGTGAGAGCAGTCTGACAGTGGAATCTGCGGCTGCCTGGGAGTGTGGTGGAGTCTCCTCCTTCTTTGGAGGTATTTTAAAGAGAGGCTGGATGGCCATCTGCCAAAGGGAGGGCTTTGATTGTTGATTCCCACATGGCAGAAGGGCTTGAACTAGATGGTCCTTGAGGTCTCTTCCAACTCTGTGGTTCAAGGATGCCATGATTCTTTTGGGAATGCTTTGATTGTATCTTCCTGCATGGCAGAAGGGGGTTGGACTGGATGGCTCTGGGGGTCTCTCCCAACTCGATGAGTCTATGATTCTTAGATTTCATCCTTTGTCTCTTTTCCCACCTTCATGCCACTTCTTTCCTCTGGAAGTGTTCCCAGTGCTCCCCTTCATGGGTAAACATCTCCTTGTGACTTTGCTATGCTTCCAAAGAAGGCAGGCAGGAAGTCGGAGGGTTAATTTTATCCCATTGTAATCGCCGCTTGGTGTGGCTGTGACTATCCTCTCTTCTTCAGTGGCTTTGGCAAACCCTCCTGGCAGCTCCATCCTCTCTGGGCAATGAAGCCTGAAGTCCTGCCAGCCCGGAACAATGGGATTTGCAAGCTATTTCAGTTACATCCCTTTTGTTTTGCCAAGGCGTGGGACAATACTACCCGTGGATGGGGGAAGGGGG
Source organism: Iguana delicatissima (assembly GCA_948472985.1). Lineage (NCBI taxonomy): Eukaryota > Metazoa > Chordata > Lepidosauria > Squamata > Iguanidae > Iguana > Iguana delicatissima. Next base: position 123,124 of record CAOKZL010002887.1, read on the forward strand.
CTGGGGGCTGTCCAGCTGTGTAAGCCACCTCTTTCCTCCTGGGCTTCTCAGATTCCTCATATTGGGGGATGTCAGAACCCCTCCCTCCTTCTCTTCCTCCCTTCCTCTTCCTCATTGCTTCCTCATCCACTTCTACTCATCATCATCTCCTTCTCTCCCCCTCTCTTCCTCTTCACTTCCACCTCTTCCTCCTCCTCCTCCCCTTCCTTTTCTTCATCAACATCTTTTGATTCCTCCTCCTCCTCTTCTTCATCATCAACTCGTCTTTCCACCCTCTACGTTCTCCTTCTGCTCTCTTCTTAACTTCTTCATCTCTTCCTCCTTGTCAACATCTCCTTTCCCTTTCCCCTTCATAGAATCATAGAGTTGGAAGGGACCCCAGGGGCCATCCAGTCCAACCCCCTTCTGCTATGCAGGAACCCACATCAAAGCATTCCCAAAGCATTCCCAGCCAACCTCTGCTTAAAAACCTCCAAAGGAGGAGACTCTGCGACACTTCACTGAGGCAGCAGCCTATTCCACTGCTGAACACCTCTGACCATCAGGAGATTCTTCTTGAGGCTTAGGTGGAATCATGCCCTCTACTCCTTCATCCAGGTTATTGATGAAGATGCTGAACAGAACTGGGCTCAGGGCAGAACCCTGCGGCAACCCACTAGTCACTTCTCTCCAGGATGAAAAGCAGCCATTGGTGTGCGCTCTTTAGGTTCCGTCTGTAACTGACTATATTTGAAGGGATATCACAGGGAAGCTGGGTCAAGCTTGTTTTCTGCTGCTTAGAAACTAGAACATGGAGCAATGGCTTCACACTATAGAATAATGGAGTTGGGCCATCCAGTCCAACCCCCTACTATGCAGGAACCCCCATCAAAGCATTCCCAACGGATGGCCATCCAACCTCTGCTTAAAAACCTCCAAAGAAGGAGACTCCACCACACTCCATTGAGGCAGCAGATTCCATTAGAATTTCCATAGTTTTCTATATTGTTTTCCATATTCCATAGGAAAAAAGATTCCACCTAAGTATTAGGAAGGACTTCCTGACGGTTAGAGCAGTTTAACAGTGGGATGCACTGCTGCCTGGGGGTATGGTGGAGTCTCCTCCTTCTTTGGAGGTTTTTAAGCAGAAGCTGGACGGCCGTCTGTCAAAGGGAGGGCTTTGATGTATCTTCCTCCAGGACAGAAGGGGGTTGGACTGGATGGCTCTTAAGGGCTCTTCCAATTCTAGGATTCTACTGTTAAACTGCCTGCTGGCATGCTAGACTGTGTTTATTGCATATTTCTAAGTAAACACTTGCTTCAGTCCACTAAGCCTCCATTGTGGAACCCTAAAGGGAAATTTCTCCCTACTTCACCTGGGATGCAGCCTTTAAATTTGGACTGGATCCCTGAGTGGATCTCTGCCCTAATGACACAGAAACCCTGATCAACTCTGTCTTCTGAGCGACTCAACTTGTGCTGAATTCTAGTTCCCCCTCCTAAGCTAAAGCCATTCAGCAAAGTGAATTGCACCAGAAATTTGGTGGGCTTTTGTGTTGAACATTTGCATCACATTGTTTGAACTGAAACTCACAGGAACAAGTTTGGGTGAGTGTGCCCAAGGAGTGATGCCAGCCCGCAATCAGGGAAAGAAGAAGGTATGTCCATCTTTATGTGGGTTTTTTCCCCCTTGGGGGTAGGGAGAGAAAGCCAGGAGGAGAGAGCAGGTTAAAAATCCTTGTTTCTTTACACTGGATGCAATGATACAGTGATTAGGCCAGGAGCGGCTGCTGGCTGCAGCTTTTTGCTGAATTAGCAGTGTTTGAAAGAGATTAAAAGGAGAGAGAGGGGATGGCTTACCCCATCACACCGGCTGGGCTAATCCCCCTACAACTGTGAAATGAATCGCAACTGACCTTCTTCTTCGCTCTCCTAAACTGCCTTAAAAAAATAAAATAAAGAATTTAAAACTGGAGGTACTGGAAGCTAGGAAACTTGTCCAAGCCTGACAGGAGCAAGTACTCCCAGGCTCATTTTAAGCAGCATCTTTTCTCCGCAAAAGATGACTTCTCCTCTCCTGAAGTTTCCCCATCAGTGTCTCCTGGGACAGCTTGAGATCTTGGGTGACCCCACAGAATCAAAAATACTACACCTCACAGTTGTGTAGGGATGGGGGGCAATGGGGACGGTTCGCCCCCGGCAGCAATGCTTTTGGGGTGTCCCAGCTATTAGCCACACCCCTGCACGCCGCAGCCATGCCCCCACGTGTTGTGGCCATGCCCCCATGTGCTGCAGCCATGCTCCCCGTGCCATAGCCCCCTCCCTCCTCCATGCACTCCAAGCTCTGCCACTGACACCTCAAGATGACTTGCAATGGTTACAGTCCTCCATTGTCTCAAAGCAGCGCAACTGTCCAGTGGAAAATTTGGTGGGTCTCTCTAGCAGAGTAATTAATGCACTAGGCAGAAGTTAGAACAGTAACCAGCCCACCATCCCCCATACATGGTGACTAGCAGAGAAAGAAGCCAAACTTAGTCTTCTCCATTAAGGTATATAAAAGTAGTTTACACACAAGCATAGTCAACGCAGGTTCATCTTCTTGAAGAAAATATGAAAAAGAACGTACTACGTTGTGTCAGGAAAGTCTGGAGCTTCTCAGCTTTAGAGAGCTCTTCTGCAGTGATCCATTCCAAACCATCTCTCCAACCCCTTGCCCAGTGGCTAAGGAAGGACTCTATCTTCCAGTACCTGGCAGCCCAGCTAGCGTGGCACGTAACATCTAGGAATCTAAGATCTGCAGGCAAAGGATTATTGTCTGTTCTGACACCAGTGATGTAGACTCGAGTCGGCTGACTTTGATTCAAGTTAGATTGAAGTTGCTTCAGTGACTCAACTCGACTTGGCAATAAACGAGGCACTGACTTGACTCAACTCGAAACTTGTATATTTTTAGTGACTGACTTGCTGCCCGTGGTTCAGTAACATAACAGACTCATGCAGAAACCTTACAACTTTGAACAACGCTTCCATCTCTTTTTGCCTACTGGCCACATGACAGTCTGTCTCAAGCCCAAAGTGTGGGTGCATTTTTCAGAGGGGAACAGCAAATGGGTTAGGCAAGGGGCTTGTGGTGGGGTTGAGGTCTGCTCAGCAGCCTGTCCCTGCTGCATATCAGAGGAGCCTTCTAAAACTTAGAGCAGAAGGCAAGACTGACCTCGCAGAGCACAGGGCATATTTCTCAGAGGGGAACAGCAAATGTGTTAAGCAATGGTCTTGAGGAGGAAGGATCCTTCCTTCTAAAGCTTTTGAAGCTTCAGCAATGGGGAGTAAGAAGGATCCTATTCCCCACTTCTGAAAAGTCCTCCAGCTTTGGAAATGAGAAGTGAGAAGGATCCTATTCCTCACGTTAAAAACTGCAGACTCATAGAATCCTAGAGTTAGAAGAGACCCCATGGGCCATCCAGTCCAACCCCCTTTGGCCATGCAGAAACACCCATCAAAGCATTCCTGACAGATGGCCATCCAACCCCTGCTTAAAAATCTCCAAAGAAGGAGGAGACTCCACCACACTCCATGGAGGCAGCAGCAGATTCCACTGCTGGACGGCTCTGACTGTCAGGAAGTTCTTCCTGGGGTTCAGGTGGAATCTCCTTTCCTGTAGCTTGAATTCATTGCTCCTTGTCCTGGTCTTTGGAGCGGCAGAGAACAAGCCCGCTCTCTCCTCAACATGACATCCCTTCAGATATTTAAACATGGCTGTCATGTCCCCTCTTAACCTTCTCTTCTCCAGGCTAAACATACCCAGCTGCCTAAACCGCTCCTCATAGGGCTTCATGGCTTCCAGACCCTCCACCATTTCGGTCTCCCTCCTCTGGACATGCTCTAGTTTGTCGATATCCTTCTTGAAATGAGATGCTCAGAACTGGACACAGAATTCCAAATGAGGTCTAACCAAAGCAGAAGAGAGTGGTACCATTACCTACCTTGACCTAGACACCATACGTCTATTGATGCAACCAAAAATCATGTTGGCTGTCTTGGCTGCTGCATCACACCGCTGACTCATGTGATATGGCAGCCAAGAAAGCCAACATGATTGCCATTGGAACAAAAGCCTCCAGCCTCAGGAAGGAGGAGCAAGAAAGATCCTATTCCATACTTCCAAAGCGGCAGATGGCAAAATTGCAAGTGTGGAGGGCCAACTCTGCTTAAATGGTTAAAACTGACTTTATTTGACTCTGTCCAGAAATTCTGGAACATAGATTGGAGTACAAAGTTGGGTTCCAGATTTGAGACTTGGAGTAAAAGACTTAAATACATCACTGTCTAACACACACAGCCCTGTGAAGGCTGCAGGGCTTTCAAGATCTGGTTCCAAATCTGTGGAATGGTCCTCCTTTGGACCTCCAGCTGGAGGGTGATCTCACAGATCTTCATAAGGGATTGAAGACTTTCTTCTTTGATTTGCTCAATTTAGCTCATGGGGTTGCTGAGATGGGTGGCAACTAGCAGGGTGTTGGAGATTTCATTTTATGTATCTTTATGAGAGACAGCATGTTGTAGTGGTTTTGTTACCACAGCATTCTGGTCTGGTTTTTGCTGAACTAAGATATTATTTTGATATCATAATTCGGCTCTTTTCCCGCCACCAGCTGAGTGTTTGTAAGGCCCCGCCGGACAAGCGTGACGCTAGGCATGGGAGACTTGCATTCTCATCAAAAGTACCAGATATAGCCAGTTCTGCTTCAGGGGGTAGCCACCCAAAAACAAACACCTTGATTGCAAGACAAAGAGGACTCTTTGCCTGTAAAAGCACTCTGGCAAGCCAGGCTCTTAACGGCTGAGCTAACCACATCTGCACGCCAGCTATACCATTGTCAATTCGGTTCATAACTCAATCATGCAAATTCCGGCCTTTCGGAGCCTTTGTCCCCAGACCAAAACTCATTGTTCTCTTGCAAAAACCAGAGTAGCCTGTGGTTGTTCTGTCCCTATAAAACAGTGATTCTCAACCTGTGGGTCCCCAGATGTTTGTGGACTTCAGCTCCCAGAAGCCCCAGCCACTATGGTCAACGCTCAGGGCTTCTGGGAGCTGAAGTCCAAAAACATCTGGGGACCCACAGGTTGAGAACCACTGCTATAAAAGATGCCCTGTTTAGAGAGCTCTTCGGAACTCTCGTCGGACCTAGCTGAATCAGTAGCTGAAATCACTAAGCTGAAATCACTTGAAGCTCCTTTGGATCTTCCTCGCCTCGCTGCCGCTTGGTTCCACAGATTCCCCTCGGTCTCCACATCGGGTTTCCTTCCTTCTCTCCAATTGGTGTCTCCAGGACTTCGGACAGGTGGCGTATAGCTTATTTCTCCAAAACTCTCCTTCTTTCCTCTCTAGTTTGGTGTGCTTGAGTTTTATTATTTTCTTTGCTTAATAAAACTGTTAGTATTTTAAACTGCCTGACTCCTTACTGATCTGAACTGGTATACATAGGATAAAAGGTCTCGCTGCGTTGCCCTGCCTCTCATTAGCCAAGAGAGTGCTCCAGCTAATTTCCCCATCTTTGTTTGGTTTAGTTGTTTGGGTGCCCCTCCCGGGACCCCCAGTTTACAGGGTAACAGTTTGAGCATGGGATTACAACTCCAGAGATCAGAATTAGATTCCCCTCTTAGCCATGGAAACCCATGGTCACATACTCTCAGCCACAGAAAACCCCATGATAGGGTCTCCCTTGGGTCACCTTAAGACAGAGAAGACTTGAAGGTGTTGGGAGTTAGAGTTTCCCACAATGTTAGCCCTTTTGGGGAAACTCTATGAAAGCTAAAACTTATGGGAACCAGCCTTCTTTTAGCAGAGATAGCATGCTCGAATCTCTGTGTTTCTTCCCTGAACTGAAACTGACTAAGGAAACAAAACAAGGCAGGCAGTTTCAAGTTGCAAACCTAGAAACTTTACTAATGAATTTTACAATTACATGTGCTCTGGAGGGTCTGCATCCTAACTAGCTAACTGATGGATTAGGTGAGATAGTAGCTTCATTCTTGACTCACCATCTTCATGGCAGAGATGCGAAACATGGTCAGAGAGAAGGAAGTAGAAGCAAAAATGGCAAAGAAGAGAGGGAGGGAGGGTCTGAGAAGTAGGGTCTTTTATTAGGCTGATGACCCTAGGAACTGTCCCGGGTCACATGATCTGGTTACCTGGGTACCCAAGGTATTTATAACGATGCATTTAAATAACACAGGAGCAAGTGGTGAGTCTTCGAGTGAGAAAGGAGAAGCTTTGTCCTGCAAAGGAAAACAAAACTCTATGCTACTTAAGCCCCACTTGCTCTAGAACAAGAGGGAGTGGGTGGGAGAGAATGCTGGAATTTTCCAGCAGAAGGTACACAACAACACATTTATTGTGCCATGTTTTATTGTCCTTATCTTTGACTGTTTACGCTGGTGTTCTACTCTTTGGTGAAATTGATATTATATATAAATGTTATGGCTGCTCTTGGTGTTGTAGTTATTTACTAATCCTTCTTGGGACCCTTCACACTGCACAATTATAGTGGCGTGATTGCACTTTAAATGCTATGGCCACATCTTATAGCATCCTGAGATTTGCAGCTGAGATACTGTCTCAGCCTCAAAGAAGGGCCATGGCCAACCTCTTCGGAAGAAATCTTGCCAAGAAAATCCCACGGGAGGGTTTCCATAAACTAAAGCTGACTTCAAGGCATACCTATGGCAACAAGTTTAGAATTGCTAGCCAGAGAGCCTCACCAAGCTGCAAACCTCAGTTTATCCTAGGAGGCTCCCATGGCATTTAAAGTGGAATCACAGCGCTATAACTGTGTGGTCTGAAAGGGCTTGTAGGCTTTTGCAATGGATTATTCCATGTGTTACCACAGTTTCTAGCCAGACTTGGGGGATACCAGATATCATTTTGATATCTATAATTTGGCCTTCCTCACCTATTCCTTCCCACGCGCTTGCGAGGCCCCCGGACGAGCATGCAAACAGGCTCGGTTGCTAATCGCTGTAATATTCCAAACAAATACAGGCCAGAAATAGCCAGACTGCCGCTTCAGGAGACCTCAAGGCAAGTACCACATTATGTATGCACGCTACTTACAAAGAACTCCCTGCCCCGAGCAGGCAGCTTGACGAGCCGAATACTCAAGCATCAAGCACTCCGCGTTTGCATACTGGCTACCCTATTGACAATTCGGACTTAACTCAATCCTGCTATTTTAACTGTGAAAGAGCATAACATTTCTTCAACTTTTTGCAGGCTCCCTCTGAGGACATTTGCAGCAGTGATGTAGACTCGAGTCAGTAAACTTGGACTCAAGTCAAACTCAAGTCACTTCAGTGACTTGACTCGGACTTGACTCGGCAAAAATTACACACTGACCTGACTCGACTTGAGACTTGCATATTTTTAGTGACTGACTTGCTGCCCTTGGTTTAGTATCATAACATAGTCATACAGGAGGAGATTTCTAAAACTTTTCCTAAAAGCAGAAGGCAAAGACCCATGCCCAGAGTGCAGGGCACATATCTCAGAGGGGAACACCAAATGTGTTAGGCAGTGGGCTTGAGGAGGAAGGATCCTTCCTTCTAAAGTTCTTGAAGCTTCAGTAATGGAGAATAAGAAGAATCCTATTCCCCACATCTGAAAAAGGCCTCCAGCTTTGCAAATGGGGAGTAAGAAGGATCCTATTCCCCACTTCTGAAGCTGCAGATGGCAAACTCACAAATGTAGGGGGCTGACTCTGCTTAACTTGTTAAAACTGGAATATAGGTTGGGGTATAAAGTTGGCTCCCCGACTTGAGACTTGACTTGAAAGTATCTTGCAAGGACCTGAGACTTAAGACTTGAAGGCAGAGACTTGGAGTAAAAGACTTAAATACATCACTGATTTGCAGTCCCCTGAGAGTCCATGCACTGCAAGTTCTCCAAGAGGACCTAGAGGTCTGTTTTCTTGTCTCTTAGGTTCTCCAGGTTTTTCGGCAGAGCAACAAGCAATAAAATCTTGGGGCTCCGGCAACATCTGAACTCTCTTGGGAACCTCCAAACTCATGCAAGTGTCACAACGGCAGGCCAGCCACTGCAAGATGAGAACTTTACTCAGCCTGGTGGTATACGAGGGGAAATGTTATAACTCTTTCAGGTCCCTGAATGGAGTCTGATAATAGGTTGGACTCAGAACTCTGTTTATCAACACAGTGCTGGATGGAGTGTGGCTTGGAAGCCCAGGGTTTGCCCCAAACAAGAAATCATAGAACAGTGGTTCTCAACCTGTGGGTCCCCAGATGTTTGTGGACTTCAGCTCCCAGAAGCCCCAGCTACTATGGTCAGTGCTCAGGGCTTCTGGGAGCTGAAGTCCACAAACATCTGGGGACCCACAGGTTGAGAACCACTGTCATAGAAGATTTATAAAGGTATATAATTTAGATAGCATTCTTATAAAAACATGCAGAGGCAGCACTTGAGCAATGACAGTACACAGCAGTCGTACAAACTCACCAGTAAAGGAACATAGCACTATATCCAAACTATAGACCTTTGTACCTTATTCTGGTGTTCTGCATATTTGTACATGTTTAACTGAACTTGAAATTGCTAGCAGCTCACAACCTTTCCTGCATCTGAGCAAACTGTTTTCTTCACACAGTTTTCTTTTTCATTCTTAGAGTCAGCTGTTCATTTAACTTTCCCTCTCTATTTCACAAACTGTGTTCATTTAGATATCTGTGCACTTTAGGAATTTTTGCAAAAAATTCATTTGCTCAGCCTGCAAACCCCTCTTTGTGAGAGTGTCTACACTAAACACATACACACACCCATGAAATATCACATATATGAAATATACATGCATTTTTCAGAAAAACACATGAAGCAAAATGTGTATGAAAAACATATTAATTTTTCACATTTTTTTTTTAAAAAATACTTAGACTTTAGAAAGTTTTGTGAAAAGAATTTCTGTGAAAATTTTTTGTGAAAGTCTTGTGAAAAATATTTTCACTTTGCCTAACCCACCCCATCCCCTTTAAGCAGAACACTGGGTGTTTATGCCAAAAGCAACATTTTACCCAGAAAGTGTATTTTGTACAAAACACACTGTTCCCTGCTTGAAAATGTTGGATTTTACATAAAAATATTTTTATTTTTATTTTTTTTTAAGGCTGCTCAGTTTTATTAATTTCTGTAGATGAGTACGAAAATACAAAAAAAAAAATTAAGAGCGTTATCAAGGCTGTGTTGGAAGAAAAGACGTAGCTGCATTGATAAAAAAAAAGTAGAAAAGTTGGTGTAGAAGGGTTGTTTGTTTGGTTTCTTTTTTTAAGATGGCATTTTTGTTTTTTGTTTTTTATTAAAATTTATTACAAATAAAATCCAGCAGAATAAAGAAATATAAGTGAAACAGCAATAAGAGCAACAAAGAACCTCTATGACCGCTACCCATAAATTAAATCTACGAATAACCTTCTCTACAAATATAAATCCTGCTGCATTAATTACATCACTTCCCACTTATCCCTTTCCAGTTTATTTTGTAAGTTCAAACATGTCACCTCTGTATTACTATCGCAATTTCTTATAGATATATATTTTTTAAACATAAATCAAAAAATATTTCCTTAACTTGATGGATCACTCCCATACACAACTCCTGGCTAATGCCCTATTTCAATCTCAAATTAGGGTATGCAAGTTTTGCATAGAACCACTGTACCGTTTAGATACACTCATAAACATATGCGATCTTGCAGCTATTATTATATATTTGGTAAAGTTGCCGACTGAACATATCTTTTCTGTAGGTAATTTTGTTACCAGTTTCCACTTTGCGTCATGAGAAGTGTCTGTTGCGCCCTTCTGTATGGGCATTTTTGTTTTTATAAAATCCTGCGCCTAAAGTGGAACCCGAAGCAGCCTATCTACCCTAAGGGGAGGGGGAGTGGACAATGAACTCTGACTCCCAGCCTTCCAAATCAGAGGGGCCTCACGCGGTGGGACCGGCGTTGGGTTTGCTGGGCTCGCTGGCGTGGCACTTCCTCATCCTTTCCTGAGCCAGGCCACGTGTGGTCATGCCATTCGCCACCTGGAAAGCACCCGAATTCTCTGGGGACTCCGATACAGTTGTCCTGACTGGGTGAGTAGATTTTCCAAAAAAGAAGCTTGCCCACCAGTGACTAGGATCAGACGTGGGGAGACCTGGATGATGGGGGATGACTTTCCCAGAGTACTCAGCACTCCCACAGGAGCTGTTGCTGGAAGTGGAACCCCAGACGCCTTCGGTAATAGCCACGGGTTGCCGCAAGGGAGCCGCTTGACGGGGTCGCTGCCATGTTTCTTGATCTTCGTTCTTGTGCAAGTTGCGAACCCTTTTCTTGCTAGCGCTGCGCCCAGCAGAACCCGAACGGCTTGAGACCACAGGTGACCTGGCTCAGTGGGGAAAGGCTAGGCGACAGAGCCCGCTTGCAAAGGAGAAACTGGGCATATGCTCCACGTCCACAAAGACACACCAAGGCGCTACGGGATCTCAGCCAAAGACATTTTTCCACAAGTGATTTTTCCCCCCAAAAAATGCTCTGAAATGAAAAGAGGAAAAAAAATAAAACGTTGCACAAGTTGACCATTTTCTCAACACCCGTCCTCGGTGAAGATGAGAAAACGGGGGACTATTCTTTATACCCCAGTACTCACACAAACAGTTTCAGTGTGGTGGACTCTTCAGGCCTTTCCGCACTACCGTCTTATAGCGCAATGATTCCGCTTTCAACATCCTATGGAATCCTGGGGTTTGCAGTTTCGGGAGGGGCCTTTAGAATGCTCAGCCAGAAAGCAATTTGGGCCTTAGTAAACTACAAACCCCAGCATTCCACAGCACGTTGAAAGTGGAATAAGAGCACTATAACAGTGTAGAGTGGAGATGGCTCTCCATCTCTGGAGGTCTTTCAAAAGAGGCTGGATGGGCATCTTCCAGGAGTGCTTCAGTTGCGCATTGCTTCAGGACAGGAGATTGGACTAAATGGAACCTGTGGTCCCTTCCAACTTCTATGATTCTTTAATCGCATTGGCAGCCTGTTTTGCATGAATTCCACCTCCCTGTCCCCTGATCTCCTGAATCCCTGAGGAGGAGGAGAGTCCCCGGTCTCTCTCGCCTGCCCTAGATGTCACCAGAGTCTCAAAAGCAGCGACAACTGGCAGTGCGGCAGCTCAGAGGCCCGCCTCGCGCCTTCTCCCCATGATCAATTTCAGAGATGTCTCTATTAACAGGACAATGGGAGAATAAGCACTTTCCTTTATTCATTTACCCACTGTCTGATAATATCATATTGATGATAATTTTCCTTTAATGGACCATTTGCAGTAATTATGATGCAGCGGGTGAGTAATTGTATCTGACGCCTGATGCCGGGCAACGCAGATCCTCGGCAAACTTAATCCCCTTGATTCTGAAAGAAGGAGAGAGAGGAAGGAGGGGGGGAAAGAGAGACCTGGCTTCTTCATTCATCAACTGAAATCCATTCCCATTGTCTCTTTTGGGGGGAGGCGTTCTCCCTGCGTTTTTCATAGATTTCTTCCTGACTCTGTTTCGCTCCCCCGCGTTCATCTTGTACACCTTCTCCTCTTTTGCCATTTCTCTTTACAGGCTGTTCTGAATTTCTTTTAGAAGGAATATAAATTCACTGGTTGATTCAGTTGCATTTTCAACACCCTGACCCAATTCTTGAACAGGGCTTGCATATTTGCACATTTGAAAGAGGATGGAACAAGCCTGTTTTTGCTGCCCCAGAGACTAGGACACAGAGCAATGGCTTCAGGAAAAGAGATTCTGTCTAAATGTGAGGAAGAACTTCATGATAGTAAGAGCTGTCTGACAGTGGAATTTGCTGCCTTGGAGTTGTGATGGAGTCTCCTTCTTTGGAGGTTTTTAAAGAGTGGCTGGATGGCCATCTGTCAAAGGGAGTGCTGGGATTGTGTCTTCCTACCTGGCAGAAGCGAGTTGGACTGAATGGCCCTGGGATCTCCTCCAGCTTTACAATTCTATGATTCTATGATACTATAAAATCTCCAAATGCAGAACTAGGCACTGATTGGACTACACCCCTTGGCAACCTTGCACACCAGAACCAGTGTACCAAATGTTCAGGTGAATGCACAGCTCAGTAGGCCTGTGCTGCTCTGCACAAGGTGGATCCACGTGCAATGTGCGTCTAAGCACAATGACACTGCGCATGAAACTCCCATTCTGCCATTTTGGACTGAAGATGACTGTTCCATTTCAGGACATAAAATGTCCAGCTGCTTCCATAAGGAAATGTGCACATGCAGAAGACACCCCTAGAACTCCACTCGTGCAACTCCAAGGGTTTATGAATAATTTCCAAGCTGTAATCACAGCCCAAGAAAGTAAAGGCACACACCAGTTTAGCAAGAATCACTCACATATGATATAGTTTAGAAATGTTATAGAATCATAGAAATGTAGAGTTGGAAGAGACCCCAGGGGCCATCCAGTCCAACCCCCTGCCATGCAGGAAGACACAGTCAAAGCACTCCCGACAGATGGCCATCCAGCCTCTGCTTAAAAACCTCCAAAGAAGGAGACTCCACCATACTCCGAGGCAGCAGATTCCACTGCCGGACAGCCCTGACTATCAGGAAGTTCCTCCTCAGGTTCAGGTGGAATCTCCTTTCCTGCAGCTTGAATCCATTGCTCCTTGTCCTGGTCTCTGGAGCAGCAGAAAACAAGCCCGCTCCCTCCTCTACATGAAACTTCTCCAGTTGCTCGGGGTACCATATATACTTTACTGTAAGCTCATAGATGAGCTGGGAGCAGGTTCTGGGCTCCAAATTACAGAATTTTCTATGATATGTGGGTAAATTGAGGGTAAAACATATCTCAGAGCCAGTGGAGTGGAGTGTTTTGAGTGTTGGACTGTGACCCTAGAGACCAGGGTTTGATTCCCCACTTGGCCATAGAAATCCACTGGGTGACCTCAGGCATGTCACATACTCTCTGCCCTAGAAAACTCCTGTGATAAGTTCACCTTGAGGGCCACCATGAATCGGAAACAGCACGTAGGCACACAACAGCAGGGCATATCCCACACCGATAGCGATGGGCATGTTCTTAGTTCTGCACCTGGTTGCCTACTCCATACATGGCACAGCCACAATTTAGTTCCCTCCTCATCCATCCAGCCTTCAGGGTCAGCATGAACTACAGGGACACGACCAGATGCTTTCTTGACCTGCCTGCTGTCTGGAAGACAGAGAATAGCCATGCAGGGCTCTTCAGAAGCTGTGTGGTAAATCTGAATGAGCTTTGGGCACTGTGGAGGAAGGAGATGAATAGCAACCTCTGCGGTGCCCCAAGAAGGACATATTCAAGCATAAGAGAAACTTAACATGTGCATATGCTGCTAACAGAATACCAGCTCATATGTCCAAAATACAATGGTCTCAGTTAGTCTTTTTGGCTTCTAGGGAGCGTTTGCTCTCAGATCCATTCATTTGTCTTTTGACAACCTGTTGTATCCATAGAACTCTCCTCCAGCACCACATTTCAAATGAATTGATTTTCTTCCAGTCTCCGTCTTTCACCATCCACCTTTCAAAATCTTACATAGAAACTGGAGCTAGGAGGCCATGGAAAATCCTGAGGTTTTTTTTTTTTCTTTTTGCTATACGGGCACTTGGAAAAACTATACAATTTAAAAAAAAAATACAAGTGGAGAACTGTGTTCTTAAAGTGTTGTCCGTGTACATGTGCTGTTTGCCTGTGGATAAGGTGCTGCTTTTTGCACTTTTGGATCATAGTTCCACTTCCCATGCTAAAGCTTTGGACTTGTGCAGCTCTAAAGTTTTCTAATAAAACATGATGTTGTGCAGCTTTAAAAAAGGTTGTGCAATATTTAAAGCTGTGCAACATTAAGCTTTGGGGGTTTTTTCTCCTCTTTTTAGAAACCTCTGTAGTTATTGAAGCTGTGCATTATTCCATTTTGTGCTCCCCCATCTTTGGTGATTTCCGCACTAGACTGTTATAGTGTTGTTGTTCCACCTTCAACATCCTATGGAATCCTGGGATTTGCAGTTTAGGGAGGGGCCTTTAGGGTGATATCTGCTCTGCCTTTGAGGCCCCTCCTAAACTGCAAAGCCAGGATTCCATAAGATGTTGAAGGTGGAATAATAGCACTATAACAGTCTAGTGCAAAAATGGCCCTTTAGGAGAAAAACAGCTTTTAAAGCTGGGCAACATTTAAATTGTGCAAGATGTAATGCTATGCAACATTCCATTTTCTGCTTTTTTTCTCCTCCATCTTTTAGGAGAAAAGCTTTCAAAGTTGTGCAACTTTCTGTTTTGTTCTTTTTTCCCTCTGTCTTTTTGGAAAGCTCCATGGCTTTCATGGGAAAAACTGTGCAGCTTTCTGGAAAATTATGCAATTCATTAAAAATTGTGACATCACCTCACAGCATCGTGCAACCCTACATAATTTTGGGGGTATGGTTTGTCTCCTCAATGTGGCATCTCAGCCTCCATCTAGGACTGCAATCACAGAAAATTAATCTCTGGATTTTAATTTAAAATGTATGGAAATAGTGGGTTAACTAATGAAAATGCTCTCTCCCCTCAATCTACCCACCCCAAGTGGAAGAGTTTCAAGCTATTTCTGATTTGTGTCATTCTCACATACATTTGGTTGTCGATCTATTCCATCCAGCTTCAGCAACATGTTGTGGTTTAAAACAAAGCCACAATTGCTTGCATTTATCATTATTTTTCCCATTTCTCATCGGGAGGAAGCCTCTTTTATAGCTCCAAGATCACAGGCTCAGAACCTATCAGAGCCCAAGGAGGCTGGCAACCTTCCTGGAAGCCAGAGGAGACAGAAAGGAGAGCCCTTTCTGAGTAGAGGGAATCAGAAGCTGAGCCATTTGCCCCTTTGGAGACTGAACAAAGATGAGAACAGCAGCAACAAAGGTGCAGGAAAGGCCATGGTCTGCCTTAAAGGGCAACGCTGAGCTAATTAGGTCAGGTGTGCTGATTTACAGGTAGCCATAAATTAACACAGCCAAAGCCACTTCTTTGCTGCAAAGCAACAGCTCTATCATCTCTGTTTGATAGGCCCTGCTCTCTTGTTTCCTGAATTAACTTCAGCTTCCTCCTTTTAATCTCTTCAATGGTCCCCTGACTGGTGTTTGACCATGCTGAGACTGCTTTTCATCAGTGATGTATTTAAGTCTTTTACTCCAAGTCTCAAGTCAAGCCTCAACTCCCTACCTTCAAGTATCAAGTCGAGTGTCAAGTATGGGAGCCAACAGAAGAAAAAAGGAGCTGGTGAGCTGTGTGTTGGGGGGTTAAATTGAGAGCAAGCCAGTTTGGAAGGAAGCCTTCAGCCATGGAAGAAAAGAAAAGCCCCTCTTAAGCAAACTGCTTTCCACACTACCATGGCTGTAAGGACACCTTTTCATGAGCAAGCAGGCTTTCTGCCCTGTTTACTTATGAGGCAGCAGGCTTTCTTTTCTATTTAGTCACAACTTAGCAAGGAGGGGCTAAATGAAGAAGGGAGAGGAGGAGGAGGAGGAGGATTTCGCCTTAACATTGATGGGACTTCCAGTCACGTAGTGATGGGGGGGTGATTCGCCCTGGGCAGTAATGTTTTTGGGGCATCCCAGCCCATAGCCATGCCCCTGCACAGCCTGGCCACACCCCACCACCACACCCCCATGCACCATGGCCACGCCTCCACATACAGGGGCCTCGCCCCTCGTCCCCTAGCCCCGACGTCTCCTGATCCCCCTCCACAAACTCCAAGCTCCACCACTGGGGACTTCAACCCCTAACCCTCCCCTAATCCAGATGTGGAGACCCCTCCTTGCCCACACTCACTAGAAAAAAGATGCAAAGCCCTGTTTTTCCCCTTTTAACTCATCCTGCTCTTTTGCTTTCCTATAAACGGCTTCTGGAGAAAGGCAGGAAACAAAAAAGAGGCAGAGAGGTGGGGATAAAGGAGCCTGTGCAGCTCTGATTGGGTCATCAGGATAACATTCCCACACTGCTGATTAGCAATAGGCTGGAGGGGGAGGGGGGCAGCAAGTCGACTACTAAAAAAAAAGATGAGTCTCAGGTCGAATCGAGTCTGTCCATCGTTTATTGACGAGTTGAGAGCAAGTCAAGTCATTGAAGAGACTTACCTCCAAGTCGATCGACTCGAGTCTACATCATTGCCTGTTATGATCATGTCCTAACCTGCTTCGACCACACTTTTGCAGTGATAGATTCTGTATATGACCCTGGCCTGGCCTGGCCTGGTTCCTCCTCTGTGTGTTCGTTCCCTTGAACTATAGATGCATTCATTTACCCTCCTGAAACTGGACTGTTCTACCCAGCCTGTCTATTTTGTATGCGGCCTTCTTTCCTCCCCCGCCCCAAAAAACAAATTCTAGTGCAACTTAAGGGTCTCATATGGCCATCTAAGTCCATTTTCATGGCCTTCCAGTTCCTCTTCCTCTCTGTGCCAGAAACAAAGTTCTCTATGGGAAAAAATGCATTTTCTCTCTTCTGAGCATTTCCAGACCATTTGAAGTTCTTTACCCATAGGCTAGCTAGACAAATAATCTGAGACTAATTTTTCCCCAGGAAGAGAGATTTCAATGTTTTCTTCAGGCTACACAGAAAGTCTTGTATTTGAGCACCCTTGGTCATTTTAGGCAGGTAAATAGTCAAATTAAAATGCCCTCTCCTTTTTTTTTTTTTTTTAAATAAATGCCACCCTATCTGCCAAGCAAAAGGCAACCCACTATTATACACCTTAGGCCAAAATTTGCAGTTTCCCAATTTACAGAGTTTGGAAATCTTATAAAAAGTAAAATCTCAGAGTCAAATGGAGATGATTTCACATTGTATCTGAATGTTCTGCCTCTACCCATAGTTTGGGTTAGACCAATAAACTTATGCATCCATTGGCTAAGCATTTTCACTTGGAACATTCCAACTTCTCTGCTGGGAAGTGAAGTGTCGTCCCTTTTGAGTACTTTGGACAAATGGGGGAAATTTCCAGATCCACGTATTTAAGACTTCAACACTACATAGTCTCAGCTGGGAGAGTAAAACTTAACACTTCTTAAGACTGTTGGCATTAGAGCGTTCTAAATTGCCTCCATGGATGCTTTGTTGTTGGATGTCTTCAAGCAATTTCTGACTTCTGGTGACCCTAAGGCAGACCTTGTTGCACTATGCCTTCAAGTCACTTGTGACTTTAGGCGATCCTATCACAGGGTTTTCTTGGCAAGATTTGTTCAGAGGGGGTTTGTCTTTGCCGCCTTCTGGCGGTGCGGTGGTTAAATGCCGGTGCTGCAGCCACAAGGCTCTGAGTTCGATCCTGCAGGGCTCCAGGTTCACTAAGCCCTCCATCCTTCCATAGGTCGGTAAAATGAGTACCCAGCTTGTTGGGAGAAATTAACTAACACATTGTAAACCGCCTAGAGAGCACTTAGCTGATAAGTGGTATAGAAATACACGTGCTATTGCTATTCTTCTGAGGCTGACTTACCCAAGGTCAACTAGTGGGTTTCCCTGGCTGAGAGGGGATTCAAACCCTGGTTTCTGGATGTACAGTTAAATGCTCAAACCACCACACCACACTGGCTCTCAGTAAGGTTTTGTTGGTGGTGGTCTTGTGTGCCTTCATTTCCAACTTGTCTTTGACTTCCTCTGAGGCTGAAAGAGTGTGACTTGTCTGAGGTCACCTAGTGGGTTTCCATGGCCAAGCAAGGATTCGGACCCTGATCTTCAGAGCTGTAGTTTGCTTTTTAATCACACACATGCACATTTTCAGGGCAGTGCTCTTGTCCTAAGATTCTTCCCCTTTGCCCTGAGAACCAGAAACTCTGGGAACCCAAGTCAGTCCACACTTTTCACTCTTACCCATCACAGCATTTCTGAACACCTGGTAAGTGGTTTTTGGCTTTGCTGGTGACTTGGTTTTGCTCCTGCCCCCCATCCAGTCCTGATCACTTGGGCTTGACACAGACAGCTAGTGCGGGCTTCATCAAATGAGGCAGGCAAATCACAATTGCAGCATGACAATAGTGTGTCTTTGGCTAGGACTTATCACATGAAGTCATTCCTCTTCTGTTGTTCTCCTGGTGGGACACTGTTTGGAAAGCATTTCTTTTACAAAGGAGGTCATTAACAGAATCTTTGTATTTGTAAAAAAAAAAGACACTTTCCAAATGGTCTCCTACTGGGAGAAGAACAGAAGATGAATGATCCTGAAAACTTCCAGCGTTATGGTGAAGTGGAAAGTCATGCACTAGGAAAGCTTGTCCTAGTCATGACTGGCATCTGGTCTCAGAACCAGTTTGGGGCAAGTAGACTTGACTAGAACTGTTCTCTAGGGACAGAGAGTGCAGAGAACTTCATTTCTGTCCAGAAACTGATCTTCTGGCTGGGAGGGGGTTGATAGTTAGCCCCCCAGATGGCTAACTGGTATGACAGGAACACAGAATCCTTTGTCCAGTTCCAGGCACAATTCAAGAAGGATATTAACAAGCTGGAACAGGTCCAAGGGAAGATGACCAAAATGGTGGAAGGTTTGGAAACCATGAGGCCCCACGAAAAGCAGCGTAGGGAGCTGGGTATGTTTAGTCTGCAGAAGAGAAGGTTAAGAAGGGACATGATAGCCCTGTTTAAATAGTTGAAGGGATGTCATGTTGAAGATGAAGCAAGATGCACCAGAGATTACAGCCATGGCATCGCAGTCCCACTACAGGGATGGGATGGCAGCAGCCTACAGGTCGTGCTTTTGCATGACATTGTTGTGGTCCCACTGCCATCCCATCCCTATGCATTGCGATTGCAGGATATTTGCTTAACGGATTAGATCCGTTATGCAAATATTCCACAATCACATGATGCTCCCATACGTACCTGCCATGTGGATGGGCAGGAAGAGCAATGGATGCACTTCCTCCCCCAGCTCAACACGGGAAAGAGCCCGGCTGTGCTGCGGAAGGCAGACACATGTCCCTCGTGCTCCCTTCTGCAGGGAGCCGGTCGGGCAGCAAAGGCGCTGCCAGAATTGCAATGGGACAATGTGGGAGAGTGTTGTCAGGTGGAAATGGTGTAGGATACAGAGGAATGGATTCAAACTACAGGAAAAGAGATTTCACCCAAACATCAGGAAGAACTGCCTGACAATAACAGCCATCTGACAGTGGAATATGCTGCTTCTTGGGAGTGTGGTGGAGTCCCTTTCTTTGGAGGTTTTTCAAGAGAGGCTGAGTGGCCATTTACTGGGGGTGTTTTAAATGTGTCTTCCTGCATGGCAGAATGGGGTTGGACTCAATGGCCCTTGTGGACTCTTCCAACTCTGAGATTCTATGATTAACAAGCAGCTGACCAAATGCCATCCAAGCTACTTCTGCCCACCTTTTTAAACTGGCAGCAGAAGCTTCAAGTAAATAAAAGACCCCACAAACATTCCACTGGGAGCTGTGAGTTTAAGCTATTTTTAATTAATAACCTAACCTGAGAACACAGTGGCTGCAGAGGCTTCTCTGCAAAGCCTTTGGAATTTAAAGAGACAGTAACACCTTAAAGAAGATGACTTTTATATTTATATTTATAAAGAAATGCATTCCACATGGCCTCGCACCAGAAGAACAACAGAAGAGGAATGACCCCAGGTGAAAAGTCCCTGCAAAACATGCCATTATCCTGTGATTTACCTGCCTTCTGTGATAAAGCCTTGGTTTGAAGTCACAGCAGGGAGTGGGCTCCTCCCAAAGAGAAAAGGGGCTGCCACCACTGAGAAGACCACACCATTGGCTAGCCTCCTGGTTCCTGAGTCTTGCTTCTGTTCCCTGTGGCTATTCTTTTCAGGCAAGAGCCAAAGAGATGAGAAAGCGGTCCTCTCATATCTTCTGCCCTCTCCCCAGGCCGCTTCCAAGCCCACCTTTTTTGCTCGGCTGCCCCTGCCTCCCTTCTCCACCACTCGCTCTCCTTTTACGCTGTGCCTCTTAATGAGAATGAAGCAACTAATTGGATCAGCCTCCCCCTTTTTATAACCCGAGCCCTTGGCTATGACGAGCCAATAGCCCTGCACCGGTTCGACTGATTATTTTAATCTCATCATATGTCTTTTCTGGTCAATAAACTCCCTCTCAAATCAAATTGTTACCGAACATAACCCAACGCTAATGTCCGTTGGACTCAGGGCTATATCGGATAATGTAGTTTGTCATAATTAAGTGTACTGGCTAATTAATTGAGTGGTCAGGATGCTAATTAGCCAGGTTTATTGAGACTGGAGGAGGATGAAGGGCAACACAGCAGCTCATGAAACGTATTTGGAGGTTGGGATTGAAGGATATGTCTCCTTTCCCCCACTTTCCCAGGCAGGCAAAGGTGTTGGTGGCTACCTCCAGTTGGAGAAGGTGGCCACAACCGCAATGCATGAAGTTTCCTGAGCAATTGGGTTTGGTTTTGCTATCATTCTCAGCTTACTGCTCACCTCAATTTATCTGGTATGCCTGGTAAGCCATCCTATGCAGCCCAGTTGAGACAAGACTCTGTGAAAGGGTGCTAAAACAAGAGAGAAGTTGAGAAGAAGGAGTGGCTTAGAGGAAACCTACATGCTGGGCAAACCTGTGGTTACTGGCCCTGAACTTAGTTCACATGCTGCTAGGCAGTTATAACACTATCATCCCACTTTAACTGCCATGACCCCTTTCTGGAATTTGTAGTGTGGGGAAAGCATTTGAGCACTCTTGACGAGAATTCTGAACTGGAAATTCCAGAATTCCGTAGGATGATGATGAACATTGCTATTGTCATTTATTTATACAGCATCATCACCGTACATGGCACTTTACAAGTAAAAAAACCAACAAAACAGTTAACCTGCCCTCAGGCTTACAATTTAATTAAGACATGACACAAAAAGAAAAGGAGGTGGCAGGGTAGGAGGGGGGTCAAGTCCAGCAGATACTGCCTCTTCTTTTCTCCCCGTGAGGCCAGGGCAGTTGGGACGGCGGGAGGGTCTTTGATGGGGCACGGGGGGCATGGGGGAGTTGGGCCTATCTTTTCTAATGTCACCATTGCCATGGCTGTTCAAATGGAATTACAGCGCTACAACTGTGTCCTGTGAAAGGGTCCTAGGGCTGAACATTTTGTGAGCCATCAAACCAAACACAGTTCACACTATGTGAATATCAATCTGTCTGGTCTTTTCCGCACAACGACGCTCTTGTGCATTGTCCTGTCACAATCCCAGCAGCGCCTCTGCTGGAATGGGAGTGTGTTCCCAACACTCCTCTCTGCACATGCGGAAGCGAGCTCGAGGGACACGCTCCGTCCTTCTGGACTGCAGCCAGCTTTCTTCCCATGCTGCAGTAGGGGAGGAAGCACCTAGATCACACCTCCAGCCCTTCTGCATGGCCGGCTGCAACAGAAGGCTGGTGTGATCCGGGGTCATTGGTGGAGTTTCCCTGTCAATGATATGGTCTGCAATAGTGCCAGCTGATGACATAAGAAGGGTAGGACTGTGACAACGTCATGCAGAAGTGTTGTCGCGGTCCCGCTCCTCTCTCATCCCCATGGCGGGATGCTGTAATCATGCAGAAAGGGCCTCTGTCTATCATTTGTCTGTCTGTTGTGCCTCTCTCCACAAATGGATCATGATGAAAGGTTTGTTTTTCCAATATGCTTTAGGGTTTAGAGGTATTGGATACCTCCTTAAACAAGTATCTACATCGGCAGTAGGAACTGTGTATTCCATTGGCCACGTGCATCCCTTTCAGGAGCCCAGCATTGTCCTTGGGCTCTCCAACTCCCTAAAAAGAGCTACATAACCTCAAAAAGAATTTCAGCCCCCCCCTCACCATGTTTTATGTCATTGTGTTCCGAGCTATCTGACGTGGGGGACCATTTTTCTCAATGGGCCAGGGACAGGCTCCATATTTGTGCCCATGAGCTATGACTGTTTCTTTCTTTCTTGGAAGCTCTCCAGTGACCAACAGCAGATGTTTTAGGGACCTACAACAGTCCATGTATATAGAATCACAGAATCCTGGAAGAGACCCCAGGGGCCCTCTAGTCCAATTTGATTCTGCAAAGTAAGAATATACAATCCAAGCACTCCCAACAAACAGCCTCCGCTTAAAAACCTCCAAAGAAGGAGACTCCACCACATCCCTTTGAGGCAGCATCCTATTCCATCTGTCAAACCGCTCTTACTCGGAGGAAGTAATTCCTAATGTTGAGGTGGAATCTCGTTTCCTGTAGTTTGAAGCCTTTGCTCCATGGCCTAGTCTTTGGTGCCTCAGAAAACCTCACCTTTAATTTTTGGTTGCCCTCCTCTGGATGCCCTCCAGCTTGTCCACCTCCGTCCTGAACTGTGGTGCCCAGAACTGGACACAGGATTCCAGGTGTGGTCTGACCAAGGCAGAATAGAGGGGTACTATGACTTCCCTCAACCTGGGCACTGGAAGTGTCTTGACCTCCATCTTCCCAAAGCAGAAGGGAAGCTGGATTCAGACCACCACCTTCCCACATCTACAGCTTCCCTCAGCTATTAGTTTGTGGTCAGGTCAAATGCTATTATCTAGCAAGTGAAACAAAGCCTTCTCCATTAGCTTGAGGGAGTTCTGGGGAAATCAAAGCCGTGCAGCCACAAAACCACAGTTAGAGGAGCCTGGTGATCATCTTCCCATCTTTTACGCAGCTTGAGAATGAGGACTCACTTACCACCGACCAATTCTGCCACAAAGTTCAAGCCCCTCAATAAATAGCTAAAAGCATCGTATTTCTCTCTGTCTCTCTCTAAACACCTATATATTTCCTTCCCACAGAATTAATTTATTTCTTGTGGGGAACCGCTGCTTCAGATCAGTAGCCGACAACAAGAAGACCCTTCTTGGAGTGTTTCATTGTTTACACTGGCAGTAGTAATATTTAGACCATGGCTGGGCATGATCTGGAACCTGGAAGGACACCATTTTGGATGACCAGAAGTAACTGCTCAATACTTCTGCTCACCCCTAAGGCAGTTCTGGGGGAGTTGGGAGCTACAGAGCCCACAGAGATACAATATAATGGCCTTGTAAAGATTTTTATTTGGTTTTTGATGGTGGTTCCACCACCATCCCATGCTCACTTGGTGAGGACGTGAGAGGTTCCACCCTCCCGAACTCCCTTTCTTGGGAGGCTAATCTGGCCCCATCGCTGATCTCCTTTCACCAGCAGGCAAAGACTCTTTTGTTCCCAGAGGGTTTTTAAAGTGTAATTGCTGGGAGACGTGTGGTTGGATAGCAGTACGTGTGAAAAGAATCTAGGAGTCCTGCTAGATCACAAGCTGAACATCAGTCAGCAGTGTGACATGGCAGCCAAGAAAGCCTACGCGATTCTTGGTTACATCAATAGGTGTCTGGTGTCTAGATCGAGGGAAGTAA
>CAOKZL010002888.1:0-65000 GCA_948472985.1 Iguana delicatissima
GGACAGAGGGGGGGAAGGGTGGATGGAGGTGGGGTGGGGGAACGGAGGGGCGCGGATGGCCACGCGCGTGGCATGACCTTGGCAGGGAGAAGCTATGCATGTAGAGTACTCACTCTGCGATAGTCTCCAAGGGAAATGGACGACAGGAGGACCTGCTCTATCGCCAGACACACCTCGATGACAATCACAGCGACTGTGGAGATCCCCAAGCCAAAGGTATTCGCTGTTTTGCGATATATAAGCGACGTTGTCAACCACCACACAGTAATCGTCACTCTCTCCTCCACAGATATGGGTTGACGCATTTCTGTGGCTTTCCTCTCAAGTGTGGGACGCAGACGGTCAGCGATCTCGAAGAGGGTGGCTTTCGTCATACGAAAGTGGTAGAGCCACTGGTCGTCGTCCCATTTAGCAAGCACCTCCTCGGCCCACCATGTCCTCCGCATCCTCTCCCTGACCCACCACCTTCTGGGGCATGGGAGACGCCGTGAGTATCCTCTCAGAAGGGGCACATAGAAAATGTCCTTCTCCTCATGGTCGCGATGGAGCCTGGACCTCCTCGCTCGATCTCTGGCCCACTGTTCTTGCATGGTGGCCACCACTACACCCAGAACTATGACAAAGGGCCCCAGGAACCTGACCAGGTCATTGAGAACCTCGTCCTCCATCGCAAAGCCATGAACAAGCCAGAAAATTGGCGAAGCAGGAAGCACAACGGCCGGCACCGACCAACGCACTAGCCCGAAGTGAGGGGTGGCGGCGGGAGGCGGGAGGCGTTGGGTGAGGACCTTGTTGGCTTTGCATACATGCGTGCGTGCGCATGTACGTACTGGCACATGTACGTACTGACGCAACGCGCCATTTTTTTTAAAATCGAAATCAGCCTATCACAGCCATAGTGGGCGAGTTTATGCTAATAGCAGGAGTGGTCAGGACGGCAACGTGTGGATCTCTGAACCCGCGCTAAACCGGATCAAGCATAAGACGTATGGATTGAGAGCGCGCATTAACTCGGATACAAAAAACCCCGGAAAAAACCGGCTGGAACCATCACTACGCGAATTCCTCTCCTCGTGTGGAATCCACTTTGGGGGATCATTTAGTTACTGTGCAGAAACACGGCAGAACACTCTTCCCTTAGAGCACACCTGCCCCAAGAAATGTGGATGCATGAGTTGGAGGATCAGACAGTAGCTTCTCATTCTCATTCTGTGTATAGAAGCTGCCTGGACCAGCTGAGCCTTACCTCAGCACTGGCAAAAAGTCCAGTATCTTCCACTAAAGGGAGGTAAGCTAGCTGTGAAGGTGCAGAGTAGGCCTTGTGGTATACAAAGCCCTGTTCCTCAGTGCGTCACTGCTTCTGCTCATGGCTCTATCTGGTGCTTTCTTGCTTTTCACAGAGAGCAATGAAGTGCTTATATGGACATCTCATGAATTAACAGTAGAGAAGTTAATTGACAAGTCATTTTCCAGCTCAGCAGATGATACCATGATTTGTGAGCCATTTTCCTTTATGCCTTAAGAATTTGAAGTTTTTCTTTGTTTCTAAGGTTATAGTAGAAATGAGAAGCTGGACATATATATGAAACGATAAAATTAAAACATATGTAGGAAAAGTTTAACTGACTGGTGTGGAGTTGGAAAGATTACTTTTTTTTGAACTCCGTTTCCCAGAATCCCCCAGAAAGTTCAGGCTGCAACAGGGAATGCCATATGGGCTGGCACCCATGCAGGCTAACCTATTCATAGGAATACAATTGATATTGTTATGTTACAAAAAATAACACTAAACACTAGGAAATGCTAATGATTATATCAGTCTTAACTTTGAGTTCTTAGTTGGGCTGTGTGTGTCTGTGCCGGTCTCTGTTAGCGTGTTTCAAAAAAACCCCCAAAACCCAGCCCCATAGAACTCCAGAAAATAAATATTTTTGCCACGTGGCAGCAGTTGTGAAGTAAATATGTCCCGCTGCTCTGATCTTACATCCTGTCACATTAATGTTTCAGAGCACTCAATATAAATATTAAAACTAATAGCTTCTCTCTTCAGCGATTACTCCATCATTCCCTGAAATCATCATAAAACATTCAAAGCCTTTTAGAACATTTACACACTCGAATCTTATGGTGGGGAAAGGAGACTAAGAGAGCACAGCTCGCGAGCTTAAATAATAGTGAAAAGCTGTTTATGGAATATGCTTTATTTATTCATCATTTTGAGTAAAGTTTCAGTTCTGATGGGGGTGGAGGGCCAAATCAAAGTATAGCCACCATGGGGAAAAGGCTGAAGTATTGCTTTTCTATATACCGAGGACTTGTTTTAAAAAAAAAGAAAAAAGAAGAAGGGGAAGAGGAAGAGGAGGGAGGGAGAGAATAAAAAAAGTAAAGTCCATGAGACTCTTAGTCCAAGGTCAATCAATCTAAGGACTGTAGGTACGTAAACAGCTAATGGATTGTAAAGACACATACTGGTGTTATGAATTTTTAACCAGCGACTCTTCAGGACAGACCCCTATAAATCAATGATGACTTTATTGGCTGGATCAATTATGCAAACTTTAAAACATTTAATGACAGGTAATGAACAAGTCTCGAGGGGCTGTCAGTCAGCAGCCTTTTGCTGTTGCAGTTACTGCAGCTTGTGAAAAGTCTAGGTGGGAAGCTCCCAAAATATTGGAAATCAAAATGGCACCAGAAGTGAAGGTTATTCATTGTACCTCTCTCTTTTCTCTCTTTATTCAGAGCCCTTTCAAAGGAAGAAGAGGTGCTATTTCATGGGCATGTGCTTTACCCTGGGTATTTTAAATGACTATTAATATTAGGAAAATGTAGCACTCAGTAGCTTTAGACTCTTTGGCCATTTCCACACTACACTCTTATAGCGCGATTATTCCACTTTCAACATCCTATGGAATCCTGGGGTTTGCGGCCGGCCCCTCTCGAAACTGCAAACCCCAGGATTCCGTAGGATGTTGAAAGTGGAAAATCGTGCTATAAGAGTGTAGTGCGGAAATGGTCTTTGCCCTAGAAGATAATGTCTTTCAATGAAAGAGAATACAAGTGCAGGATGCACTGATATTTGGTCCAGAAAGAGCTATTAGAGAATAAGTTTACTTTGCATCTATAACCAGGTTTAGTATCCATTACAACACACCTAAGATGAAATAGGAAGATCCTAAGATAAGTTCTAAAACAAACCCTATGGTTAAAGATTTCAAACAGATTTCAGTGGTCACATGGCATATGATCCATTAAAGTCTGCATTCTCTTAAATTCACCTTGAACACTTGAGCAATATTTTGATTCTTGAATGTGTTATTGTTTATAGAAGATCACTGTTTGAAATTTACATCCCTGATGCTGAAAGGAGAGAGACAGACAGACAGACAGACAGACAGACAGACAGACAGAGATAAACAGACATTAGCAGCAAAATAAAACATTGCAAAAATCTAAAAGCACTAAATCTTGAAATGTCTGAACCTCAAAAGACCATAACAGATTGAAATAATGGCTCCAGAAATGGCTTTCCATAGATGAGGCACAATCACATATCCTCCAATCATCCTGATTTAGCAGTAACAGTCCAGATTAGTCCTCTGTTCCACATTTTCAGCTGTTTTTAAATTGTCCCAGTTTCTCTTATCCGATGGCACTTCCTTCCAGTGTCCTCAGCTTACTTCAGTTCCCTCAAACTGAGTTCCAAATGCAAAAGTAGTTTGTGCTCAATTTGTTCAGCAGGGAAGGGAAAGAAGAGGATGTGGTGAAATCTTGGTTTTAGCAAGAGCAAACTGATGTAATCTCCCCTAGCTTGTGTGTTCTTTCTCATTAATAACTTTTACCATCTTGACCACACTTGATGTTGCTGTGAAATGTTGGAGGGTATGTAGTCACTGAGGAAACTGTCTCTTTCCTAGGTTTCTCTCTTGCCTTTTTTAGCAAGGTTACCTGTACCTCTGGTCTTACAGCCTAGTTAGCTGTATATGGGAGAAGGCCATCCTTCAGGTAACTTGGCCCCCAAGCTGCATAGGGCCTTGTAGATTAAAACCAGCATTTTGATGTGAGCCCAGAAACAGTCTGGCAGTCACTGCAAGTAGCAAGGCACTCGAATAATGCAATCCTGCCGACCGGTTTCAGTAAATAGACCAGCTGCCCTGTTTTGAACTAACTGACGTTTTCAGAGTGGTTTCAAAGACCAAATATAATACATTGCGAGAACTGAAACAGGAGGCTATTGGAGTGTGAATCATATTTTCAGTTATTTCTTTGTGGTAGAATCATACTTGGCATATTAGCTTGGGTTGATAGAGAGCACCATAAACCATTGAAGTTGCAGGTGCCTCTTAGTGGCTGACAATGACAGTGTTCACTAAAAGTGTTCAGTAAAAATTTGGTATGAAATTTCCTTGACCAGCATTCAGTCTGTTATCCCATTCACTTATTTTCCTGAATGAGTCCTGAACATGCTTAAGCATGTTCACATTGACTACCTGGGAGCTGGACTAGTCTGTATGCCACAGAGTGGTTACCACATCAACAGGAGAGCCAGCTACACCTAGAGAAAAATTCCCCTAGAGCTGTTTAGAATCCATCAAAATCCATTAGCCTTCAGGGATGGATCATTTTAATAGGACACCCATCATGGCAGAGGGAAAATGTACTGACATCCTAGATCTCAACTGGAAATGACTTGAGGGTGTAAAAGGAACAGACGTTAAATATGCATGTGCCCTTTCCAGCTTCAGTTTGCCTGACTGGTACTAGCAACCTGTGGGGCATTCTCCTGTTTCTATGACTTCTTGCTTCTCTTGAAACAACTCCATTTAGTACACTGAAACAAAACTTAATTCAGTACAAATTTAGGCAATCTTAAAATACTTTTTAGAGAGTGATCCTCATTAAAAATGGATGTACTTCTTAGTAAACATGTTTAATAAACAAAGATGATACCAAACAATCTGTGCCTTGTTATACCAAATACAATCTACCCGCTGTGTGTATAGTACCCAGACTTGGGGGTTATCAATGAAAATGAATGGCAGTGGGTTCAAGAAGGATAAAAGACAAGAGGAAGTATGGTTTTCTGGTACATAATGAAAGTGTGGAATTAGTGTCACGAGATGAAACAATGGTAAATGGCTTAGATTATTATGAATTAGTGAAAGCAGCCAGCTTAACCCCAGTTAAAAACCTATGTGTTTTACCATCATCCCAGTGTGCTTTCTGTTGTCTACTCTACCCTCCCCACCACTTTTTCTTTTCTGCTGGTCCTTTTCTCCTTCCACTCTGGTATTATAAGCCACTTTGGGTCCCATTTGGGAGAAAAGTGGGATATCAATCAATTAAATAACTCAATAAACAAACACACCTTATTCAATCTCATCTAATTTTGTCTGAGTTAGAAACTCCTTTGCATCTCCTTCACCTTCACAATGCTGTTTGTCTTCATTCTTCCCCCTTCTTTTTATTTCTTGATGTACCTCCTCCCGACAAGCAATGGCCCAAAAGTAGCTTTTCTAAGCTTTGAAACATACTAGTATGAACAGGGACATCGATACTTGGAGTCAGGAATGTGTACGGTTCATGAGGCAGTTGAATTGAATAGTGCAAGGACCTATACTTTTCCAACACTGAAAAGGCTGTGAATGGAAAGGTGTGGAATGGAAACTGGAATGGAAACTGAGAGACCAGGTTTGAGTAGCAATAGAAATAAATTCATTAAAACTGAGTAAGGCCATTCCCACATTGTGGCCCTTTCCGCACCTTACCGTCTTCCAGTGCTGGGGTGTGGGGATCGCACAAGCAGCTTCTGGTGAGAGGCTCTCGTGTCCCGGGTCCTTCGGCTCTGCACGAGCTGCTTGCTCGAGTGAAGCCCCTTCTCTTCCTTCCTTCCGCTGGGGCAGGAAGCGAGATCAGCATGGCTCCGAAGGTGCCGCAAGCCAGGTAAGTGTGCGTGGGGCCCAGGAGCAATGCATGATCGCACACCATTTTCGACTTCTAGCCAAAAATGAAAAGGTGCACAATTGGTGCCTGCCCTACCCTGGAGCATCGCACAATTGTGAGTGCGTTGTGCAGAACACTCCTCACAATCACGAGACGCTCCAGGTGCCCTTTCGCATGGAAAATACTGTGCAAAAAGGGCCATGTTGTTATAGTACTATTATTCCACTTTCAACATCCTATGGAATCCTGGAGTTTGCAGTTTGGGAGGGGCATTTAGAATTCTCATCCAGAGAGCTCTTTGGCCTCAGTAGACTACAAACCCCAGAATTCCATAGGATGTTGAAAATGGAATAATAGCGCTATAACAGTGTAGGCCGAAAATAGCCTAAGTTTTATGTTTCTGGTTTGCTAATGAGAAAATGAGAAATGTAGTTACATTTCTTTTAAACACATACGTTTGAGACTGAAGCTGGAATTTCAGTACAGACACGTGCCCAGAAATAAGTTATTAAAAAAAGCTATTAAATTAATTAATTAAATTAGCTCCACTGCTAAACATTTCACATTACTCAATTGTGTTCTTACCCTAAGTCCAGTTAGTTTGGATTTTTGGAGAACTACAAGTTTCTTTTTGTCATCTCTGGTGGTGGGAAATTGCAAGGTCTAGGTTGTGACACTCAAAAAGCTTAGTAACTATCCCGGTGGTATAATTTGGATTAAGAGTCACAGATAGTTTTAGTAACTGATTTTTATCATATGTAAAAAATGGTACAAATACTAAAGGATCCCTATTATTGAAAACAGTCATATATTTATATCTATAAAATCTGGAGTACTTTAGATATTTGTAGAAACCATGTGGACTAAAACATCAAAAAAAGAAAAAATACCTTAAGAATGTAATTTCAGACAACTTTCTCCTCTCATTTACAAAAATCTTTTTGACTCAAAAGCATCTGTCCCATCAAAGTTTACTCCAACATAAACAAGAATGTTTAGGTTTTACCAAAGTTGAGATAAATATTGACTGAGATGTGTTTGTATAAATATATTAAGATCTGTTTAATTTTTGTTAAATTGCTATAAAGAGATTGAAATGAAAATGGAGAAACCTTTGCAATCAAAACAAGAAATCACCACTACTTAATAGTTACACTAAAAGTTATCAACAGGAAAACTGAAACATTTATTTTGAATGTGTTTATTTGATGTAAAATAAAAATGGCTAGAGTCTTGAACTAAGATTTGAGAAATCCTGGCCATTTCTGCATTATAGTGCTATGATTCCACTTTCAACATCCTATGGGATACCGGGGAATCCCAGCCAGCCCCTTCCTAAATTGCAAACCCCAGGATTCCATAGGATGTTGAAAGTGGAATCATAGCGCTATAACAGTCTTGTGCAGAAATGGTCCCTGTTTCAATGTCCTCAGAGCCATGAAATTCATTGAATGATTATGGGCCATTCACTGTATCTCATCTTGTTCTACCTCACACAGCTGTTGTGAGAATAAAGTGGGAGAGAAGGACAATGCTTGCCTTTTTCTGCTCGAGGAGGAAAAGTGGAGCATAAATCTAAACAATAAATAATTAAATAGGAATTTTTTTTCATATAAAGAATTTTTCTCCTAAAAACATCCTAAGGATGATTTCATTGCAGTAATAACTTAAAACAGAGCTACTTCATCCAAATGGGACTTTAAAATACTATCGGTTCAGCTAATAATAATAATAGCATGTATGGGAAATTATTAATTTCAGATCTCTTTATAAATGCAGATGGGTATAGGAATTTTTATTTATTTTAGTGCGTGATTAGAGTAGGATAATGTAGTTAATGCCAAGGATGAAAAGTTTTAAACCAATAAGCAGTAATGGAAGCTTAGAAGGGTACATGAAAAAGTTTTTGCATTTTCATCAAGAGGCTCCTCATCTGTCTTGGGAAAATCTTCTAAGGACCCTGGTGTCTGCCACCTGGTGACAAACTACAAACAGTTTTTAATGTATTAATTAATCTTTATTAAAGAAGCAAAGTAACTTTGAGATGCCTATCCCAGGGGTCTCTTTATTATCCATGCTAGGTGTCTAGGTTTCACAGTCTTGAAGCTATGGCAGATACACACTCACACACACTTTTATTATTACAGGAAGGGTGTTAGAAGAATTAATGGAGAATAGCTCTTGACAGGAGTGTGGTAACAGTGGACAAATGAAAGCACTGTCTCTGCCAAATAATAATTTTCCACCTCCCCTATTTTTTCTTTAGTTCCCAAGCAAGCAAAGCAAAGCAAAGCATATGGTAGAATCCTACAAAACCCCAACACTAACACACCACAGACTTACTAAAATATTGTATTTGTACAAGGAAGTTTTTTTACGCATGTATACTTTGTATACTGCAGGACTCACATTTTAGTGTCTGCAAAAATGTGTTTGAAAATTCATTCTCAACTTTCACACCTGCTGACACCCTACAAGCTTCATTAGAGAAATATAGATTTAGTAATCTTGACTTTTAAAAGTAGTGTCTGAAGGAATTTTAAGTGGACAGTATATCTGTATATATGCACAGAAATCAAAATGCATTGGACTTTATTAACAGTTCAGATCATTATAGTAGGATGATATGCACAATATGCATTTAATTCCTAGTCACTGTTATTTAGTTTCTACAACTATTTTGCATGTGGAAATATTGTATTTTGCTGTTTTGGAAGATTTACAACAGACTTTTAAATTAAAATGCATTAGTTGAGGTTTATTTTCACTACTTGTGATTATTTTTCCTCACAGAAATCTCTTTTATAGTGGTCAATAAACAAACAATTTCATCCCCCTGTCCAATTTTTTTCTGTGCTTTTGAAGTGGAAATTGTCTTGCTATATCTCTGAGCCAGGCCCAGGGTAGTCTTAAATATTTCCAACATTCCTGTGCTGAGAGGGGTTGAATTCAACACAGCTTCAGCCATCCCAGTCTTGACTCAGTTAGTCTTCAGCCATCTTAATGAATTAGGATAGTGCTCTAACTTAAGCAAACTTCAGTTGGGTTGTGGGATTATCTTTGGGCAGTAGTGGGATAAATGTGGCCTTTCTAATGTTACTGCTTGTATTTCTTTAGTCAACCATGATCAATCGTGGGGGGTGTTGGGATCTCCAGTCTGATAACTTCTGGAAGGGCATTTTCAAATCTTTGGTGTAAGTTATTTAAAGTATTGGCAGTGGAAATTCCTTCCAATGGAATCAGTCTGCCTCCATTCCTATTTCTGGCAAGCATTGCTATGACTATTAGTCACTGAATTTTCTGAACTGGGGGCAAATTTTGAGGCAG
This sequence comes from Iguana delicatissima, assembly GCA_948472985.1. Lineage (NCBI taxonomy): Eukaryota > Metazoa > Chordata > Lepidosauria > Squamata > Iguanidae > Iguana > Iguana delicatissima. The sequence continues at coordinate 9,271 of CAOKZL010002888.1, forward strand.
ACCAGCAGCAGAGAGGAAAGATGGCCCTCAGGCTCTGCTTGGAAACTTCCTAGAGGCAGAGCTTAGAAGGTTACTTTTACCCTACAAGCACTTAGATTAAAAAAGAAAACAAAAGCAAAATACCACTCTTGCACTGTGGGGTATTTTCTGACTCAATGAGAATTCAGATACACTGAAGGTTTGAGTTTAAGAGCAGCATTAACTTAGGGCAAGATATTTAGAGTATTTACAGTACTTTGCTGTATTTCCTGATTCCAACAAGAATAATGTCCCTTGAAATCAGGGGTGAGAAGACAATTGTAATTGAATGGAGCCAACTGGTGAATAACTAGAGCATATCACTTCTGTTTTGCTGCATCACAGATTCCTGAAAAATAGTATGGAGCATTCTTTTTCTCCTAATATACTGACTTGGACAAAAAAAGTACTGCCATGGCAACATCCAATGGAAGTTTGGTTGTGAGTTTGGTTGTGAACTGAGAATTCTAAATACCCTTCTCATATGGTGGCACTTAAAATGGAATATAGCACTAGAATTATTCAGTGGTGAGCCACTGTGGTATAATGGTTTGAGCATTAGACTATGGTGCTGGAGGCCATGGCTCAGCCATGGAAACCCACTGGGTGACCTGAAGCAAACCCCTCTGAACAAATCTTGCCAAGAAAACCTTGTGATAGGTTTGTCCTAGGGTTGTCATAATTCATAAACAACTTGAAGGCACACAACAACCACAATTATGTAGTTCGAAAGGGTCCCTAGTGAGAATTCTAAATGCCTTTCCCATAGGATGCTGGTTAAAGTGGAATGTAGTGCTATAATTCTGTAGTGTGAAGCATCCATAGTTTGTGTCTTGCTTGCTTCTTGCCTAGCATTGTGAAAACTGAGGGTTGCCAAGTATATAGCAGACATCAACGATGGCTTCCATGTCAAGGGTGCATTGAATCCTGCTGCAGGTTTTATTCCAGAGATTAAAGGAACTATCCAAATTGCTGAACCCTATTTCCAAAACTGGTTCAGCATCTTGGATAGTTCACTTAATGTCTACAATAAAACCTAGAGTAGATTCACCACACTTCTGACACGGAAACCACCAGCTGCCACTTCAGACCATAGAAAATGTCCACTGGGCCATATTAGATTCAATGAATCACAAGTTGTGTAGGCTTCTCTTTGAAAATGTCATGACTCCTGAGAATCATCCTGTTCCATTTTCCTTGATCTGTTCACCATTCTGCCTAGTACTGAAATAAGATAATAAAGAAGAGTGCCATCAGCCATATTCCCTGTTTTTGTTTCGTCTTTCATGTCTCGAGTAGCTTGAGCTATTTTCTCTTCACTTTGGCTTTCCAACTGACCTTTGACACAGACTTTGATGTTGTTCTCAAGGACAAAGCTTGAGAAGCCCTGAGCTTAATGAGCTGACAAAGAGTTTGGCTTCAACACTGCATAAAGCAGGTTGAATACTATTATTATAATAGAAGCATTAGGGCAAAGCTAGTGGCATCTTATGATTATTCAACAAAAAGAGAAAAGTCGTTTTTGTGGATTCTTGTGCTTAATTTGTACATCATTAAAACATTAACCTTCCATACTGATGCAATTGGAGGATAATTCTCTAGATTATGGGAAGGTGTAAGTTAAACAAATGATTTAGCAGCAAGAAGTAGTCACCAATACAGAAACAGAGATGCTATATTGCTAGGCTAACTTAGCAAAACCTTCTCTTTGTCTGAATCAGATCTCCTGACAGAATCAGCAAACTGGAGGTCCCATTTTGTTCAATGAAACAATGTTTAAGTATATCTGTATTCAAACAGAGTTACTTAAAACCAGAATATTTCTATTCTCTGGCTGTGATTCTCAGGGAGAAAAAAGTTCTAAAATCCTGAAACATTTTTAAGCAGAATGGGTAATGTATACCTTTCCAGATGTTCTTGGACTGCAATACCCACTAGCCCTAGCCAGTATAGTTAAGGGATGAAGCATGGTGAGAATGATTGGAGTTGTAGTCCAACAACTTCTGGAGGACCATTCATTCCCCAGTCTTTCTCTAACACGTGATTACTGTCAGCCCTCCACATTTACAGTTTTCACTTTCACGGGTTTGATTATTTTCTGGGAGAACCTTCTCTCTCCATGGCTCTGATCAGGCCATGTAGCCTTTTAAAAATCTGGTCCTTCTCCTCCTCTACTAGCCTCTTTCTGGTAAAATAAGGATAGGTCACAGCCTGATTTCTCAGCATCGTAGTGTGGAGGGATGGTGGACGATGGGACCTATGCAAAAACCACGATGGCACTTCCCTCCTGCACTGAGCACTGGCAAAAACTGCTTACCAGAGTCAAGTGTTTCAAAAAACCACCATATAGCAGAGACTGTACACACAGCTTAGAAGCGTGCCCAGCAGAGTTTAAACACCAGCAGCAAATGCTCTGAAGCCAGAAAATATGCCCACACCTTCTTATCTTCCAACAGGAGGCTTTTACTTTCCAGTTATGATACATACATATACAGTACTCCAACGGAGTTTCAGCATTCCATAGCAAGTGAAGATATGCATCCAACATAGCCTCCGGCCACCCCATCAGACAATCAAGAGGGCACAGTTGGCTAGAACACCACCAACCCCTTATATACATACATTTCTATGCAACTCTAGCCAACTTTGCATGTTCCCATGTATGATGCAACCCTCTGCCCTGGTTACATATTACAATGTCTCAGCAAGAGTTACATGGGATTACATCATTCACTGTCATTCCCCGGTGCAAACCTCAATGTACATCATATATATTTTATTTGGACTACAGGTCATGTACAACCTTTACTCACACGTAGACCCTCTCCTGATGCCCCCCACACATCCAATGGAGGAGACAGAAAAGAGAGAGGAAGAATAGGGCCACCACCCTGACCCACTTTCTTGACCTAGTTTGCACTATGGGTGCCTGCTCTCTCCACCATGCCTCAGCCCTCTTTCCATAGACACACACACCTATTTTGATATTGGTGCTTTTCATTTTCAGCTTGAAGCCAAAAATGCTGTGCGGTCGCGCATTGCTCCGGGGCCCTGTATGCACTTACCTTGCGTGCGGAGCCTTGGGAGCCGGGCTGGTTGTGCTTCCTGTCTCAGTGCAGCCTGGGAGGTCCCAGGCTGCACTGTGAAAGGAAAAGGCAGGGCTTTTACGTGAGAGGAAGCTCGTGTGGAGTCGAAGAAGCAGGGAAGCGAGAGCCTCTCTCCGGAGGCTGCTCGTGTGAAACCCGCGCCCCAGCACTGCAAGAAGGTAAGGTGCAAAAAGGGTCCCAGTTGTAGTTTGGTGCAGTAATGAGAATTCTCTGCTACATAAAAAGCTAGCATAGTTCAGGGAAGTTTCACCAAACTACAAATTCCAGATTCCATATGAACTAGCCATGGTGGTTAAAGTGACATACCTCAAAGCAAATAAACCTTCTATACCTGTTATAATCACAGAACACCACCACCACCACCATGTTTGTCATCATCATCATCAGAAACAATAACAACAACAAAAAGACATGTATTGGTGAAGAATCACAATAAGGAAAACACCAGAGATGCCAAGACCAAAGAACGAGCCTGATGATATGAATCGAATAATGTATTCAAAATGTATACAATATATAGAATGCTATAATAAAAACGTATATATAATACAAAACGTATACGACACATAGAGTAATATAAATGAAACATATATACAATACAACTGGCTGCTGTAGGTATTCTTTATACTTTGAAGAAGACCCTTTTGGTTGAAATAGATATTACCTGGAAATCTGTTGCATTGTATATGCTTTTTGATTATAACTTTCTGTATGTTGAATATGTTCTGAATATATTATCCTGTTGATACAATCCCATTTGTTTTTGGTTTTATCATAATCATTGTCACCAGTGGGACACCACTGACTATCCAATTGTGAGCATTATATTTAAAAGTAAGGCATGCTATTAAGGCATTAGAGATTTAGAAGATGCTCTATAAATAACCACTATCGTAAAGTGATAGTGGTAGTTCTTGGAAGCTTAAATGTGTGCACGAAGAAACCAAATCAAACATTTTGCAGTCTCCCACTGGCAAAAACAAATTATTTGAAAGTTTACTTGGGGCCCACTGGTAATAGTGGAGGTTCCTCATGTTGAATAACACTTCACTCAGCAAGTAGTCCATTGATTGTAGGCCGGTGCTTCTTTCCATGTGCGGAGACAGTGGAATCAAGCTGCTAGTAAGAAGGCACTTGCTTTTGTTGTTTATCCCTCAAAGTTTTACAAAGGCATCCAAAGAGAAACCACCAGAGAATTTTACAGGAGTAGGGAAAGAGTCAAGAGATCCGTACTGATTAAAACCAACAGCAACTTTTTATTTATCGATCTGTCTGAAGATTAGATTTCCTTGGTCAGTGTTTATTAGTGTTTCATCCAACCTGATACAGCCACTCCAGGAGCTCAGATCCATACATTCAAAGCTTTTCCCCCCTCCTTGTTGTTTTATTTCACCACTATAAATTTCCCAGTGTGTTGTTTGGTGTAGTTTTCTATGGCAAGTCTCTACAAATGGAGCTTCTTTCCTTTTCTAACAGTGAAAGAACAAAACAGTGCTGTTTAAATGGTTGCAGTTGGCCTTTCGACATTGATTTTTTTTTTAAAGAGGAGTTTTCCACTTAAAGTGTTTGACAGCCTGTTAAACACAGCTCCTCTGCCTGCTTCCATTCTCTTTAATGAGGCTTGGATGGGAGCAGAGAATAGTGGACTTGTCCCTGTGAGGCTCCCACCCCATATTCTAACACTTTTCCCACCAGATGTAAGGTTCTGCCTAAATCACCACTGCCACTGTATTGGAAGACTTCCATTGTGCCACAGCTATCACCAAGAGTGATGGATTTCCCTTATCGCCATGTCTGCCACCAATGTAAGAACCTTGCACTGTGGTGACCTTCTAGATGCCCTCAAGGTTCATGTGCTGAATATTGTTGCAACTTCTATCCCCTGGGACACCAACTCTCTCTGTCCTCTACAGCCACATAGACACTGTGTCTGAACTTGTGAGTGTGTGTGGCATTCCTGGAGCTTAAAAGTGTATGATAACACAAAAACAATACTTTATTAACAGAAGTTGAATAAAACAGAAAAGATTAATAATTTAGTACACTTAAAGCAAAATATTTTACTCTCACTGACACTCTTCTTTACAAAAACTGCTTATTCAGACTCTTAAACCTCACTCATTAATTCCTAAACCTGACTGACTTAACCCTAATCCTCACTCATTCATTTCCCACTCTCCAAACCAACCTCTCCACTTCCAAGTAACTGCCAGGCTAAGTATCAACCACTTGCAAATTCAAATCCCTTCCACCATTCCCTCAACCACCTCTCATTCTCAATGATCCATTTGCTCTCTCCCAATCCTGCTGCCTCCTTACTTTAGTGCTGTTACTCAATACACAGAAAACCAAATTTGTTGTTGCTTGCCTTCAAGTCATTTCTGACTTATGGTGACACTAAAGTGAACTTATCATGGAGTTTTCTTGGCAAGATTTATTCAGAGAGGACATGCCTTTGCCTTCCTCTGCAGTTCAGAGACTAATGGGCCTTTCTGCACTACATTGTTTTAGTGCTATTATTCCACTTTCAACATCCTGTGGAATCCTAGGGTTTGCAGTTTCGGGAGAGACATTGAGAATTCTCAGCCAGAGAGCTCTTTGGCCTCAGTAAACTACAAACCCCAGAATTCCACAGGATGTTGAAAGCTAGCACTAGTGTAGTATGGAAAGGCCTCATGACTTGCTCAAGATCAATCAATGGGTTTCTATAGATGAGCTTGAATTTGTACCCTGGTCTCTAGGCAGATAGTCCAACACTCACTACACAACACTACTACACCATGCTGGCTCTTATAAAAACCAAATTAATCAAAATAATAATATTTTACAAAAAATCCATGACATAATGGTCCTTTAAATTAGCACCAGCACATAGAAGTTTCAAGTAAATAGAAAAGTCAGTATGAGCAAATCTAGTGATATAGGAAGGAAGGTTGCTGTGTATAATGCATAGAAAACCCTGAAGCATCCTCAGGAAACATTGGCCTCTGCTGCAGGGTAACAAATGAGAGGAGAGAGGAACTCTTGCCCTTCCCAGCAACTTTTGAGAAATGGCAGGCTGAAATTATTCCATTCAGTCTTGCGCAACCCTCTGGTTGCTGACTGACTAGCTACCCTTTGTAACATCAGCAGAGTACGCCTGGATAAGGGGTGGCTGGTGAGTCAGCTAGACATCTCTGGATGATATTTTCTTCTTGCCACTGCAACCTTCCAGTAGTTATGAAAAAGAGGTGATGTTTCTTCCTGTCCACCCACATATCCAGTTGCCCCCTGGCATTCACAATAATTCAGGTGGCTGAAATGCTTCCCCAAAAGCTGTTGACCACGTTTATGGATGCCAACTGCTGTTATTTAATTGTGCAGTCACTGTTCACAAACCTTCATGGAGGGGTAAGGTGAGTTCACCTTCCAAATGGAACCCTCATGTGTTTCCTCATTGCTTCTTCTGTCGTTTTTTCTTTCTGGGAAAAAAAAACACTATTAAGGGGGAAAAGACAGAATAAGGGCACATCTTTTGACCAGTAGTGCCAGGGAGTTTCCATCTGAAAGCAGACTTAATCAGTAGCCCCTTTTCTATTAAAATAATCTGTGCAAAATGAGGAAGACCCATTCATTTTCATTAAGGGAAAACCTTCAGCTCCACAAAGAGTGGTCATTCTTTCATCTGTCACTAGCAAAAACAAAGCAGAACAGTAGTTTTAAATCATGCTGAAGTGACAAGAGAAAACGTTTTCAGATTTCTTGATACTTTTTTGTCCTCTTATCTAGATTGACATTACATACCACTCATAACTGTCTGTGTAAGAAGTTAGATCCATTATCTATAGCCATCTGTTAGATGAAAGTTCTCCATCCTTCACCTGTCAGGATTCTCTTTTTCCTGTTCTTGTAGCTGCACTCAAAATATCATCTGAATGGTTGCTAGGAGGAAAATATTAAAAATTGATCCACACTCACAATCAAGAAAACTCATGACATATTAAAAAGACTAGCATGCCGAGTAGTATTCCTTGTATTATGTAGCTACCAAATTGGGTTGCCATCCCTTTGAAATAAAAATGTTACATTTAAATACATTGCTTCTTGCGGTCCTGGTATATCGGTTGTTGTTTTTAGGAGGGCAATGGGAAATGTCACCTTTTGCCTTTAGAACAACTGCCAAGCCTGCTCTAAACCACGCTAGTTAACACATAAAAAAATGTTTTTTGATTCAAGATAGATAGCAATCTTACTGCAGTGGGAAAATAACTTCATTTTAACATAGTAACAGTCTTTGCCAATTTGCCAGTTTCTAGGAGGTGTCTGACGTAAAAGGGCATGTTCTTAGCCATTTTGGATACTGTGGTCATCTGCCCCATCCATTATAGAATGTACAGTTCAGCCTTCCAAAACTTTGCATCCTCCAGATGTGTAAGACTATAACCCCATTAGCCCTAACCAGCATGGTGAATAGACTGGCAGAGTCAGGGAGGGATGGTGCAGAATCACTGTTGATGCAGAAGCAACTTATGTTATAGTGCAGCTGTTTTCTTGCATATCCTGTCACCCACTTACTTAACTTAATTTAAAGCGTCTTCCAAGCAAACGGGTCTATCAGCTTTCTATTGCTGTCTTTTCATTTTATTCTGGAGACCTCAGTAATGTTGACTTCTTACATGTGTTCTGTATCTATTAGTTAACAGACAGATTAACATCCACCTACTTATCCAACAGGCTGGGTAAACCTTGCTGTAATATGCATTTAGCTAGAAGGAAGTCTAAACAATTACAGCTGGAGTCCACCATGAGGTAAATGTAATTTTATTCAACAAAAGAGTTGTGCAGATCCATTTCCTTACTGCAAGCACAATTCCCTCCAGCACATAAAGCAAAGGGGAAGAACCTTTGGCCCTCCATGTGTTTTGGACTTCAGTGTTCAGAAGCCTCAACCAACATAAGCAATGATAAGAGATTAGAAGGATTCCAGCCCAAGTCCCCAAACATCTGGAGGACAAAAGGTTGCCTGAGCCTGACATACAAGGGTAATGCTTCCTCCAACCACTCAGTTTGGTATCCAAAGCACATCATACAATATGAAAATATACGGCAACTTCAGGGCTTTGGAGCAGAGCTCCAAAGCAGCAGGTTCAAATTTAAATTTTCTTGGCAACATGAACATCTTTAACAGAGGTGTTTGTGGATAATTTTTTTTAAAAAAAAAGACATAAGCCAAAGGCTGGAAAAAAATCCCTCCTTTTTGGACTAGCCGGATCTTCTCTGGCCATGCTGGCTGCAGGATATTGGGAAGTGAACTTGCAAAAAATGAGTTTTTCAACCTCTGTACATGACAACATATTTAAACAACCAGCTGTGAATTTATCTTTACTTAGCTATTAAAAATGTTGAGAAATGAAAGGAGGTAAAGTTTACGGAAAAGTAGTTTCCTCAAGTTTAAGCATTCAACATTTTGTTGATCAGAATATGTTCATCACTTAAGGCTGAAATCCTACATCCGCTGATTTGGGAGTAAATTTGATTGAACTCAGTGGGGCTTGCATATGAGTAGACAGCTACAGAATTGTGCTGTAAATGAAATAAATCTGCTGGAATTAATCCAGGGATTATTTTTGACACCTTCAGTTATAGCTTCTTAAGAAACCACAATTGTTGGTGTCACATTGCAAAGGTGTATCTTTTTGTTACTGTTATATATGGCTTCATTTCTTTGTCCAGTGTTTGATTTTCATTATTTTTACATCGCTTTTCCCTTCCACAAAATGAAGAGTCATTTATCCTGATACAAATAATATCCTTTCCTACAATTTGCAGTGGGCAAGCTGATTGGAAGATTCTGGAAGTTGTGGTTCACAAAGAGTAAATTTTCAAACCTCTAATTTTATGGCACATCGCTTTTGATCTTCATTAGATGTCTGCATATCATCAATTTGTTCTGTCCGTGCACTGATGCAACTACTCCACTTTAGGTGTGAGAGGAAATGTTGCATTAATGCTGCACCACCAACTGGCAGCACCACCACCAAGAAGAAGGCAATGTTGGTTTGCCTTTTGACCACAGCTGGTGTTTGAGAATGGGGAACAGTGCCTAGATGGCTCTTGTCATTCTTGTGGATGCAAAAAAAAAGGGAAACAGCAGTGCAGATGACATTATAAGGACAAAAAACCTACATCCTAAAAATTAGCATTCAGTGCAAAGAAGCACTCTTAAAATCTCACACTGAGCGTGGAGGAAGAGTGTCTGAGATGAAACCCATGGAGACAGAAGCAATTTGTGGTGTGGACTTTGCATACTAGTGAAAAATATCTAGTAGCAAACTGCAGTCAAATGAGTAATGATCTTCTGCAAAGGTGACTGTATGGAAGAGTCCTTATTATGTTAATGCCTCAGCTCAAACTCTAGTGAAAGGTTTCTTTCATGCTGGAAATTCATTGTCAGGTCTGGTATAAGAAACATGCCCTTATTTCACAGTAGAAATAGCACCATCTTTTCCAACGTCTTGTTTTAAGCCAGTCTGAATATTTTCTTCAAAGACTGATGGACGAAGTAATTTGACTGACACCAGCTGAGATTTCCCTGAGATGCAAAACTTGACAGGATCTTATCTCATATAGCTCTAGTTTGAAGTGGATGTCCCCCGTGTATTTCTTTGGGCATGTTGAATCAGATGAACATTCTTTTTTTCTTCCTACTGCACTTATAGAAAATTCCATCCAGTTGGCATTTTCTGCCTACTTTGACTTGACCATGTGAATATTTACTCAGTGAGATTGCTTGGGTAGTACTGGATAGAGTGGGCCATGCTTTGAAGTCACATGAGTAGAAAAAGAAGGGGAACCTCACACATCATTGTGATTTGGCTATGCCAGGGATAGGCAACTTGTAGCTTTTCCTCAATGGCAACTCTCATGATCTTTTGCCAGTTCATAATTTCTTTGTCACAAGAGCTCTGCCGGCTACTAGCACATTTCCAGGCACAATTCAAAGTGTTTGTGATGACTTATAAAAACACTACATGAGTCGGATCCAGGTTAGTTGAAGGACTATATTCTCCCTTACAAACCTGCCCATGTTTTCAGATTTTGCAGGGAGTGTTTGCTCTATGCTCCACCACCTTGACATGGGAAAAGGCCTTCACAGTGGCTTCTCCCTCCCTCTGGAATCTTTCCTAAAGAGGTTAGACTGGTGTCCTCCCTTCTAGCATTCACAGGCAAGTGAAAACCTTTTCGTTTTGGCAGGCCTTTGATGGCTGATTGAGCCGTACAGAAAGGAACTTTCAAAATGTGCTGTACTGATTATTTATTGTTATCTTTTTAATGCTCTTGCTTTTAAACTGTTTTAAGTTAGTGCTGTTGCTAATAGAATACAAACTGTAATGAAAAGAAAAAATTGATTGATATTCAATGTCTTATTTTATCATTACAGATCTACATGCATTCAACTTACTAGAATTACTAGAAAAAATATTTCTAGAGACTTTTCCCCTTTCTGGATGCACCTTTAAATGACATAAGGAGACAATAAGGTGCCATCTGGAGCTATGAGCCCCTGATCCTGCCCTGCTTAGGTATGGCTTGCAGACTGTCTCTGTCTAAGGAAACTAATCTTTGACTATTTCATCCTTTCATGTGAGGACAAATAATTACAGTAGTTTTCTCCCCATTGTAGGAGATGAATACTCCTCTGAAGTATTCTCCTTGCATTCAAAAATCCTTCAGTGTTGTGCAGGAATTATTTTGGGAAGATAAAGCTGTGGGGTTTTTGTGTGTGTCAAACCCCCCATTTTCTGGATAGAAAGCAGGATTTTATTTTGGTTTTAAGATTTTTTCCCCCTCAAAAGGCCTTTTCCTCCCCACAAAATAATTTCTCAACACTTTGTGATATTGAATACCACAAGAAAACTGCAAAATTTTCACTGGTCTATTATTCTTCCTGATGGGGTTTCCTGGCTCCTGAGAAATGACTTTTCATTCTAGGAATGAGTAATTATGAATATTCTTTCCATCTCTGCCTCTGTTTGTTTCATTTAAGTTCTGAGAGCATCAGAGGGTTAGACCAGAGGCTGAGAAATCAGGCTCTCATTCTCACTGATCCATGAAGCTGTCTGGGTGCCTGTTCCTCTGTCTCAGCCTAACCTACCTCACAGTGCTTTTGTGAAGATAATGTAATGAGGAGACAGAGATATACTATTTTGAGCTCACTGAAGGAAAATTGGGACATAAACCTAAGTAATGAAGGAATAACAAAAAGGTGTGGAAGATGCATAATTGCATCTAGCATATGTTACATCCATAATTTACTTTCAATCAGGAGTTTGGACTAACAATTCAGTGAGCATGGGCTGATGTGTTGGCTGAACGGAATAGGAGCAAAGACTGATGAGACATCAGTTTCTCCCCTTTTCTGTTGAATTTGCTTGACTTCTCCAGTGGTGCAACCCAGTGATATAGACTTGAATTGATTGACTTGGACTCAAGTGGGACTCAGGTCACTTCAGTGACTCGACTTGGACTCGACCTGGCAATAAGTGACATGCTGACCTGACTTGTGACTTATATATTGCATATTATGCATTATCTTAATTCATTTCTATTCATTTTTGACTAGCTGGTAGGATTCTAGTTGTCTTAGCTGGACCTCTTGAAAGAAACTTGAGCAAACTTTGCATGAAGAAAAGGCACACATAGATACCCATACCCACCCATCTGGTCAAAGTAATCAGATCTCAGCTTGGTTGTGTGCCTCCTATTTGGAAAGTGGTTCTTCTGTTGTGGGGAGAGAATCAGGTAACTCTCTAGATGTTGTGTACCACAACTCATAGCATCGTTCTTCATTAGCTTGCCTTCTGGATGTTGCAGCTGCACTCCAATGATAGCTGGAATACCATACAATTCCCACTCCTCTTCTATTGGGAAGGAGATTAATCTTTATCTTGTTTTTGATCTGAAAGGTCGATGATCCTGCCATGGCCCACAAATAATACACTTTTTAATGTGTTCAATCCCATATTTTGCAGTTTGATATGTACAGCTGTCCCCATCCATGGCAAGGGGAAAGCATTTCATGTGTAATATGGTTGAACATTCAGGTAGCTGCTGGTATCATTATCCTACTTTTACTTTGGGCACTCAACTGGAATAGTGTCTTCTCATGGGGAACACATAGGGTTTAAAAGCTTTTTTTAAAATTACAGTTGGATGACTTTCTGCCAGAAAAGGTTTTTAAAATGCCCCCCCTCTACAAATGTACACACACACACAAACACACACACATCTCCCCCTGTCCAGGTCACAGTCATAAAAAATATCAGTATGGGATGTTGAGCCTAGAATCACAGTTTTTAAAAAATTCTTAGAAATTAGGTTTTGCTCTGTTGCATGTTCCTGCACTCCATACTCTTCAACAAAATTTTATACTGCAAAACATCCTCAGTTAAGGGGAGTTGGTTCAGGGCATACTGAGTTATTAATGAGACCTTTTTCACAAGGAATTTTGTTTTCAGAGGTCCATTTTCAAAGTGGCACATGGGGATTTTGCTCTGTGACTCCCATTAACATCAATAGGAATCAGGTAGCTATATTTCTACACAGACCTTTTTTCTTGTATTTTATTTTCTCTCTCCCTCCCTCTCTTGCCAAAATTGTCTCTAAAAATAGCATTCTTTTAGGAACGTACAAAAGGAAAAGTCGTTCTAGCAAATAGTATCCTGTGGAGCAGAGGAGAGGAACTCTTGCCTTCTAAGGGTTTTGGATTTCATCTCCCACACTCCCCTACTATTGGTCATAATGGCTCAGGCAGAAGGATAATAAAGATCAAAATACTTGGAGGGCCAGAGGTTTTCCACAACTCCTGTAAAGGTAACTTATTTTTCCTGTTAGTACCTAGTGGAGTCACAGCAATACTCACAGGTTTAATGGTCTTTCTGATGAACAGGGCAGTGACTTTACTTGCAGCCACCCCACTCAGGCTTCCTTGTTCACAATGATACTAACAGCAATTCTCACAGTAGCTAGGAAGGCCAGAGGATGACGTTTCCCTGCAACAATATATTGCTGTGAAATACCCATATTATCATGCAGATTTCTTGTTCTTGAATGATAATTAAGATCCATTGGCTTTACAAAAGATCTCTTGAATGTAGAGCTGAAAATTGCTAGAACTGATACACTGATGTGGAAAGACATAGCTTCCTGCAGTCTTGGACTCTCTTGGAAAGTGTAGCTTTAGGGACTGTCATAATGCGCACCTGTACCTTAAAAGCTACCAGTGATGTATTTAATTCTTTTACCTCAAGTCTCAAGTCAAGTCTCAAGTTGAGTCTCAAGTCCTTGCAAGACAATTCAAGTCAAGTCTCAACTCTGGGAGCGAAATTTAACAGAAAAAGGGAGGTGGTGGTGGTGGGGCTTAAGTTTCAATAATTAGAAAAACAAAGCTCCATCCTGTCACTCCCTTTCCCACCTTGCCTCAGCAATGCTTCAGACAGACTCTAAAATTTCCTTTAAGTGTTTAAACTTTAAGGCAGAACTTTCCAAAATTTTCATGTTGGTGACACACTTTTTTAGACATGCATCATTTCACAACACAGTAATGCAGTTTTACTAGCAAACCAGAGGTTGAACTATCAAGAGATACAAACACATACATAAATTGTAATAACAAAATGCATGGGGACACAACATATCTCATGAAAACCTTTCATATATTTTTAAAAATATATGATTTATAAGTAATAACATACCTTTCCAAGATTGTAGGCGACACACCTACTCACTTCATGTGACACACAAACGTGTTGCGGCACACCATTTGGAAAACCCTGCTTTAAGGGAATGCAGCATACTAGCCTGGTGGCTTCCTCACAAGGGATCAGGATTTGATTTAAACCTCCAAACCCATAGATTCCTGCCTTTCATTTCTTTGCCTTCCAAACTTCATTTACTGTCCCATCAATCAGATTTTAAACCTCTCCAGATCCATATGTTCCTGCCTTTCACTTTTCTGCCTTCCAAGTCTCCATTACTCTCCCCTCACTTCAACCAATTTTAAACTCCTCCAGATCCATTTATTCCTGCCAGATTTTACACCCCTCTAGATCCATTGATTCCTGCTTTACACTCCCTCTGCCTTCCAAGCCTCCTTTACTCTAGAGCAAGTCATTCACTAAAAAAGATGAGTCTCGAGTGTAATCGAGTTGATCCATGATTTATTGACAAGTCAAGTCTGAGTCAATTCATTGAAGCAACATGATTTAGACTTGAGTTTGAGTCAATCAACCCGAGTCTACATCACTGAAAGCTACCATAACTACTTGCATGGATCTCATCATATTCCTTTCTTCAGAGGGTGGCTAGTGACCAGCATGTGCAACGTAAAGGAGACTGAGCTCCAAATAACCCATGAATATGATGAGATGTTTACAGGCATATATGAATGAATGTGGTTTAATTGATGCATGGAGAACTGCACGCTTAGGAGATGAGGAATATGCATTTATCTCTCTGGAATGGTTTCAGATTAGATTATTGAATCATTTCTGCATCTTTGGTTAGTAATATAAACATGTGCAAAACTGAATCCTTCATAATATCAGACTATACTCTTGTTTGTTTAGAATTGCACTTTTCTGATGCTTCTAAACCCTTTAGTCTCTGGTGTTTTAATGTTTTGCTTCTCATTGATGAGAATAGGGCTCAAATGTTACCAGATCTGATAATGTATTTTAAAATGAATCACATCTCTGCAAGTTCATACACTATTGAATAGGGAGCATGTAGAGCCTACATTTGGGTAGAATCATTGCTTATTTTTCTTATTAAAAAGACTTAATTTTTTTTAAAAAATAGGAATTATAGAAGAAACAGCTGAAAGCTCTGATATCTCAGTTTGCTGTTTCTCTATCTGAACAACTTTACCAAGAATTGCAAAATGTTAAATATGAACTGGCTTTTACATGTTTACAGTAAGCATATTGGGAAACGCTCTTCCACAGGTGGCTGGGTGTGCCCCCTCCCTGCTCTCCTTTTGCCAGCAGGTGAAAACTTTCCTTTTCAAACAGGCTTTTAGATTGGCTAGGTAACTTTATTTATTAACTTGTTGTAAATTGAATATTGTTTGAAGTGTTTTATAATTTTATATCCTTTTAATGTTTTTTAAATGTTTTAAACATTTTAAATGTGTTAATGTGTTTAATGTTTTTAACGTATTTTAATGTCCATTTATTGTTGGAAACTGCCTTGGGTCCTAATTCTGGGAGAAAGGTGGCCTACAAATATAATAAACAGATAAATAAATAAATAAATAAACTGAGAAACTTCCCAACAAGATTCTGCCTCATCACCTAAAGCACAGCTTTCCAAACTTTTCATGTTTGTGACACACTTTTAGACATGCATCATTTCACGACACAATAATTCAGTTTTATGTATTATAAATAAATAAATAAAGCATACATCATAAATCATATATTTTTAAAAATATCAGTGAAAGGTTTTAATGAGATGTGTTGTGTCTCCATACATTTCATTATTACAATTTATGTATGTGTCCATAGTTACTAGCAAACCAAAGGTTAAACTAACCACCCTCCTTGCCGGGTCTTTATGGCCTGGGGTGGTAGCAACACCCCTACACACTGCAGCCAACACACTAATGTTTCACGACACATGGTTTGGAAAGCTCCGATCTAAAACATTAAGAGCAACATAATGTTATTTCAGCTATCAGAGATGAAAGCAATAATTTAAGTACACTGTTCACAGATGTAAATCTACAATTTTATGTTTTGATAATGAAATTTACCAACAGGATATGGAGACTTTATTTTCTTTTATTGATCTTCCTCATCTTAGCATATCACAGAAACAATTTCTTTCAGAACTTTTACACTTACAGAAAACTGTAAATGTTACAGCAAATATGAGAAATGAGACCTCCTAAGTGCAGTGTTCAGGAGATTTGGGGGGAGGCTCATCTCCTCTCAGAATTTCAATGGAAAGGATACAAATTCTAATCACAGAGAGAGGATTTGGCCTTCCAGTTCTTCTTGTGTACCACTGTTACCATGTATTAATTTTTGGACATACACACTTATAGTAAGTAATGCATCATGTCAGCCTTGGAGTCTTCATTTCTGGCACCTCTATTAAAATGGATAGTATTTGGTTTCCGTTTTATTAAAAACTGCAGTGTTTTGACAAAAATTTCAGCAGTTGGAACTGTGTGGCAAATTTTGTCATGACAGCTAAAATTTGACCCATGTGCTCATGTCAAATTGACTTTATGGGGAAATCCAGATTTGAAAATTTGCAAGGAACCATTTTTATGGAAGGTGTGGGTCAATAATGAGATTGTTACCTTAAACCCAATACTTGGTGTTAATGATGAGTTTTTGCCTTTTTCAATTTTGCAAGAGCAGTTTAAATGCTCTCTATCATGTCAATATCTAAAACTGAAACATTTGTTACAATCCAGATTTGGCCCTGTTGCTTTGAGTGCATCTGAGGTTCTCTTAGTAATAGTAATCATTATCATCATCATCATCATCCAACAATTTATATATATCTAAATTTCTGTCATCTATAAATAAATATGACATACAAGGTTTACAGAAAGAATGGAACAGAGAATTGGAATATCCAGTTTTGACTAATGAATGGTCATTGGTTTTAACATCTACAGCTAGCATGGCTATAGGTCTCCAACTACGTCTTAACCAGCTGAAATTGCTCTTTTCAATACATTGGTCACCACTATGTCTATTAAAAAAAGAGCTTTCTAATTCAGCAAATTGTTGGAGATGTAGTACTGCTAATGCTTCCTTAACACTTGTTTTGGAGCTATGCCATAGAAGCTACATTTTGGGAGCAAGTAATCACATGAGTAAATTTGATTTTGGAAAGTTACTTGATATTCAGGGAGATGCATGTTCTTCTGAAATATTTACCTGTTACTTAGAAATTAACAAATGGCCAATGGAACTGGATTTTTTGTGCCCTTTTGACTTCTAAAAGATTGATAATTCATTATTGGATAGATTGTTTTTCTCCATCTGTGATCCAATGAATAGAAGATCTAATAGCACTTGCAACAGTTGAAATAAAGATGAATAGACAAAATGTACAATGGACATTTGGACATTTGGTCAGCTTTCATAGAAACTAACAACTAATATGGTTATTTTTCCTCCTTTCATGTTTAATTTTTCCTGCTTTTGTTATACCAGAATGTTACCATATATAACTGAGATTCCTTTTGAATATAAATAACTTTTTTAAAAAATGTTTGGTTTAGACCACAGTGTCTAGACTCAAAGTTTGTGAAATTGTATGTATCTGAAATCTTTAATAGGCAAAGGCAAATCTTGCAATTAATATTCAACTTGTGGAAGATGGACTAGCCAATTTCACATAAAAACACCCTACACTAGTCTGCTGGATTCTTGATTGTTACCAATTTAATAGCTCTTCCTAGAGTCTTCGTTTTCTCTAGCGGACAATACCTGTTTAAAACTTATCAACAGAAGACATGTCAGGTGTGGAATCAATGCTGATAGAAGAATATTTCATCTGTTTACCTTTATGAAGGATCACTGATAAAACCTTTGATCCCATTAAGGATATAAACTCTTCACATACAGTCAATGACAAGCATGATGAGTGAGCTGAGTTTCCACCAGCCTGGCTGTTCTTAGTGAGTGTTCAGCTAAAAAGGGATCAAATTGACTTGACAATTTAAGGATTCCACAAAAATTACCATTGCAAGGTGACCCAGTTTTTTTTATCAGTGTCATGGAAAGACAGGTCTCACTGAGAAATAAACGAGCTAATGTCACCCATATGCTTAAGTTCCTCTTGCCATTAGACACATTCACTTTCAAATTGGTTTGTCATTTTAGCATAAACTGTATCACTTGCTTTCATCTATAGAACACAAGCTTAGCATAGTTCAGTGCAAAAATCAAAGATGAACAGAAAAGAAGTCCCCCTCTTTGCCTACTGAATCATTGATCATACAAGCATAAAGGGTATTTGCATGGAGCTTTGCTATGAAGTTTCCGAGTTACTTCCCAAGATATTTAGACAAACATCTCATTTAGATATTCATCTGACAAAGCCACTGAAATACTGAATCCCCCTCTTTAAACATCACAAACAGTTCTTGTTTTATTCCTGTTGTATTATTTCCAATCAACTGAGGTCTGCATTATACTAGTGTTCAAGCTGTGTCACACAGTTCCAACTGAATTCAGAGCCATTCACAATAGTTGCTCTTAGTAATGGGTAAAAACCTTCCATGTTTCATGACCATTTTTAATGTGCCAGAAAATGGTTAGTTCTAGTCTAGATTTTAGCACTGGGAAGAGACGTGGTGGAGAAAATATAGTTGCTACCAGAAGCAGTAGTCCATCCTTACTAGTTGCCTCTATAAAGTGATGCAAAAAAAGGTATGATGTGACATCATTACATTTCCTGTTTCTCTTTCTTGGGGCCTTATCACATCAAGATGTCATACTGCCAGAGCAATGCATTATTCCTAGTTCAGGATCAGTCCCTATCACATGACATTATTGCTCACCAGCAGCTATTGCATTGCAATCTGTTTGAAATGTGCTCTTTTTTCATGCTGTAAATAATCCATTAATGACCCCCTTTCCCACAGCAATCTAGTTAACTGTGAGAGTACAGTTTCTTCTTAGTGCTTCCTTCCATAGCTGATCCAGTAGTGGGTACGATGTGGGCATTCCAAAGTTGTCCCTTCCTCAGCTACTCCCAAGGAGATCTCTGCCCGTAATCTTGAGACCAATCATGAGGTGTGGGATGGGGAAAAGGACTTGGCAGTGATGCTGCAATGTGGAGGGAAGAACCATGTGAATGACTCTACTCATCTGCAGATGTCAAAAGTGTGCGATAGAGAGTGTTAATAACCTGATACCATTACGGGAATGGCTACAATGGGATTCCAATGGAATAACACGGTTTTAAGGTATAATGTGATAAGGCTCCCAGTCCCAATTTATTAGGTGCTGTTCATATGTTGGAAGAATGTGAAACATAAATTAGACTATATCATAATTTTGTTACTTTATGAGTGAAAGAAGATCCCTATTCAGGCATTCAAAAGGGGATTAAAATCAAGAGCATACAGAAAAAGAGGGGGGCACACTAGCTGTGACCATGCTGTTTATGTGAACAAGAGAGCCTTTGGTATCAAGGCAGGCTTTTTACATGATTCACAACCTTGAAAAAGAATATCTGGATTGTGTGAAGAAACTCCTTGCATACCAGAGACTCTCCTTTTCATACTGTTACTCTCCATATCTAGGGTGACCAAAAAAAAAAAAAAAAAAGATGACGCTAGTATACTCCTCCCCCTGCACATTTCCTTTAACTTGATCACTAAGCATGTGAAAAAAGCTAAGATTAGTAGCGGTGTGAGTCTGTGTTTAAATGTTCTTCATAACATGTATTTGTAGCTTTAGCCTTTAGCTAAAGATTCCTTTAGCTAAAGATTATAGAAAGATTCCTATAGGCCTCATTCCACAGTTTGGCCTGGTCCAGCCTGTAGGTGTCTTGAGAGATTTGCTTTCCTCAAATCCTGCCCTTCAGAAGGCAGATAGAATACTGGGCCTATTTTTCATGACACACTTTTGCTTTGTCAGTGTGTCTTCATCTCCTCACATCATTGAAGTTCACTTTTTACCTCTCAGATCTTTTCTTCTCTTGGATTACCTATCTGAAGGCCATTGTCTTTTCTTTTTTAAAGGATACTTTGAGGTGAAGAACATCACTTTGGGAGGTTGGGAACAGTGATGTAACGGTTCCACAGTTGCCAAAAAGGCAAGCCATAGCTAAGTAAAAAAGTGGTTTATTCTTTCAGCTGTAAGAAAACTGGAAAAACTAAAGTGGTAAAATAAATTCTAGTTATTCACTCATTTGTGCACATAGTTCCTATAGCCAATCTCTGTTTATTTAGTAAGATTTACTAAGATGGGTTTATATCCAGTCATGATCAACTTTACATTTCACAAAATTATATCCATCTAATAGATTAATCTAATAGATTTATTTGTATAAAAATTGTTATGAGGTTTTTCCTAAATAAACTGCCATGTATTTGCATGAAACTGCCATAAAAATGCATAAAGTTACCCCACTAGAAAACCTGTCCCAGGGTCTACAATTTTGATATTAAAATATGATTCCATGTGTCTGAGAGTTGCCCGAATGAGCACATAGGCAGCAACGGTCGAACGATCAAAAACCAGGTCAGGCCAGTAAAATCCCCCATCACGTAGCCCCAGGAGACCTCAAGCTGTGCAAACCCATAGTAAACAAAGGGTCCTGAGCCCCTGAGAAGCCGACTTGAGGGGGTTAGCGTGTTTGCCCCCAGTTGAGCAAAATCCTATCAGGCAAGGACCATTTACATGAAGTCACACCACAACCCAATGCAGCCGAAGATCCTGAGATTTTGGCAACACCTTGTAATCTCATCATGCAAAGGAAGTTACCTTGTGAAGCTTCTTTCTCGTTGCAATACTCATGGTTCTCCCCGGGAAAGGATTAGCCCTCCAAGTACTTTTCCCCCTACAAATATTCCCAGTTTTTGAGTGGTTCTTTGGATCACTCCTGGTCATCCCAGCAGACCGTTTCTCCGTCCGTTGAGTAATCCCCTCAACCCTCTCCATGCTGAGCTCCACTTGTCCGCTGTTTTTCCTGGACCAAGGACTTCAGGAAAAGGTGCAGTATTACCCCAGCTACAATCCCTTCAATATCCCCCCTATCCAGTTTCCTCTCTTTTGCTTCTTAATAGGTCTTGCGTGAGTGTGTGAGTGACTGCGTTGGTGCATGAGACTTTCATTCAATAAAATCATTTATTGGACATTTTCGTTTGGTTTTTGGCTTGGCCTGACCCTGTAAAAACTGGGTAAAAAGATCCCGCTAGGTTACCCTGCCTCTCGCATTGCTGTTGCTTGTGCTCTAGCTAGTTTCCATTCCCCATCATGTGGAGCACATCGAGGTGTTCCCCAAGGGACCCCAGAAATCAGGGTAACAAAATTGCCCTGAGACCCATCCAGAATAGAATAACCAGAACCTTTATTCTGTATACACCAAAATTCTAATAGTCTAAGCTTATTGTCTGTTCCTTCTGGGTCATCCAGAAGCATGTCAGTCGTGTGCAGAAATTTGTTCCAGGCATCAAAGCATGGTTGCATGCATCTACTCATACGCAGATCAGTTCTCTTCAATGAAACAAATATCTCTTTTTTTCAAGCATGAAATTTATGTATATATTATGAGTGCTGTCATAACTCTTTCATCAGTGGTTATATATTTATCCTACATTACAGTACATTTGGGGACAAATATAATTTGTATGAATGAAAAATAAAATTAAACCTTCAAATATATATAAATATCACTGATATGAAAGATGAAACAGTATGGCCTGATATAAACATGTTTGTAATGCCCTGATAAGAAATTGAATACTACTAATCAAAACTCCTTGTCTCTCCATATCTTGAGTAGTTAATATATCAGATGCTTAGTGAAGTCTGCTACTATACTTGAAAGCACTCCCATAACCCTATGTGATTATGCTAGTAGGTTTTATCATATATTATTCAATACCTTTTTATTTATTTAATTTAGACCCTGCCTTTCTCCCAATTTGGGAACCAAGGAGGCTTGCAGTATAGAATTAAAATAAAATACAGTTAAAAGAATATATGGCACAAGTGTTAAGAAACATCAGATAATGCCCCATTGAAACATCCTCTGCCACTGCTGTTTGGAGACCAAGACCATTTCCACACTAGACTGTTATAGTGCTATTATTCCACTTTCTTTTTTTTTAAATAATTTTATTAAGTTTCACATATAAAAAACATTATCTTAAATTGTACTTTTACATGAAATGTTTTTGTTCTTCCACTCTGATCTAGTTTTCATTTTCCGAATTTCTATTCATTTATTAAATTTAAGCATCACATTTCTATGATCATCTTACATGTTTGATCTTGCGTTTCCCTCATCCACTCATGTTATGTTACAGTTATCCCTCTTTTATTCCAACCAAAATTCAGACACTTTCACTTGGCAGCTCCCAGCAATTACCCATTACAATTTGCCATTCTGCTTTTATCTGCTCATCCAATTTCCCCGTTAGTCTCTGAGAAACGATATCTGCATTTCTATTTTCAATAAATGTCCCCCACCACTGTTCAATTGTGGGTATTTGCTGAGACTTCCACATTTTGGCATATTCTATTTGAACCATCGTTATCATATACAATATTAATCTCCAGTATTTCTTAATGCTAGTATTCTCAAGAACATTTGTCATGTTTAACAGATAAAATTCAGGTTTTTTTACAAATTGAACCTTCAATATTTCACACATCTTTTTATATATTTCACTCCAGTATTTCTTTGCCTTGGGACATGACCACCACATATGAAATATTGTTCCCACCTCTTTCTGACATTTCCAACACATTCCCGTACCTGAATTATAAATCTTTTTTAATTTATCTGGTGCCATATACCATCTATGAAACAGTTTAAATAGTTCTCTTTGAGGTGCTGAGCCGTCGTAAATTTCTGTGTCCTTCTCCAGCTCTGCTCCCATTCGTCTAATTGAATTGAATGTCCAATATTCTGCGCCCACATTATTCCACTTTCAACATCCACTGGAATCCTAGGGTTTGCAGTTTAGGGAAGGGCCTTTAGAATTCTCAGCCAGAGAGTTCTTTACCCTCTGGAAATGACAAACCCCAGAATTCCACAGGATGTTGAAAGCACAATAAAAGCACTAAACAGTGTAGGGCAGAAGTGGCCCAAATGTTTAAATAAAAAGATCTTTGCTTGCTTGTGAAGACAGACCAAAAAGAGGGCCAACCTAGCCTCAAACAGGAGGGAGATCTACAGTGTGGAAGCAGCCACAACAAGGTTCTCTCCCATGGCGTCTCCAACTGTAACTATGATGGCAGTGGAGGACAGAAAAACGCTTCTCTCTGTCTTTCATATTTGTATGAAAGCTAGTGTTTGAAATCATCATCAACAAGGAAAAGTCTTCACTGAGGAAAAAGCTTTATTACAGAAATTGAATATCTGAGAAACAAGAAAGACAGGGGCTGCTCTCACATGCCATATAATTCAGAGAGAGAGCAAGAAGTGTTAGGGAGAAATTGAAGTCAAGTCTAAGGGTGTTAGTCTATAGTCAAGGAAGGAACAGAGTACATAAGACAAGAACACAACAGGGAACCCTAACACCTTGCTTGATTCTCATGCTAACAACATCCATTTATCCTTGATGGTACATGGCTATTTATGTCAACCTATGACCCTGTCAAACTACACAGTTCCAGCAATATGAGCCCACTTTAATTTCCATGGTTTCACCCTATGGTAATCTGAGATCTGCAGTTTAGGGAAGGGCATACAGAATTCTTAGCCAGAAAACCCTGCTGCTTTACCAGACTACAAACCTTAGGATTCCATAGGGGGTAGCCATGGCAGTTAAAGTGGAATCAAAATGCTTCATTTGTATGGTATGAAAAGGCCTGCATGTTTCTCCACTGCCAACAATAGAGGAAAGTTTTGCATACAGTAGGTATGAACATTCCCATCCAACAGGTGATATATGTGTGAAAGTTTGCTTCCAAATGTGTTTAGGCCCTGTTTGGATTGGAGAAATCAGCTCACTACTTATTTAACTTTTGGTTCATGGTGGGAAAAGACATTAGAATCATAGAATCATAGAAATGTAGAGTTGGAAGAGACCATACAGGCCATCCAGTCCAACTCCCTTCCATGCAGGAACACCCTCAAAGTACTCCCGACAGATGGCCATCTAGCCTCTGCTTAAAAACCTCCAAGGAAGGAGACTCCACTACACTCTGAGGCAGCATATTCCACTGCCGGACAGCCCTGACTGTCAGGAAGTTCTTCCTGAGGTGCAGGTGGAAATCTCCTTTCCTGCAGCTTGAATCCATTGCTCCTTGTCCTGGTCTCTGGAGCAGCAGAAAACAAGCCCTCTCCTTCCTCTACATGGCATCCCTTCAAATATTTATACCTGGCTATCCTGTCCCCTCTTAACCTTCTCTTCTGCAGACTAAACATACCCAGCTCTCTAAGTCTATCCTCATAGGGCATAGTTTCCAGGCCCCTCACCATTTTGGTTGCCCTCCTCTGGACTTGCTCCAGCTTGACCATGTCCTTCTTGAACTGGGGTGCCTGGAACTGGACACAGTATTCAAGATGAGGTCTAACCAAAGCAGAGTAGAGTGGTACCAGTACCTCCCTCAATCTAGACACCATGCTCCTATTGATACAACCGAGAATTGCATTGGCTTTCTTGGCTGCCGCATCACACTGCTGACTCATGTTCAGTTTGTGTTCTATTAAGACTCCTAGATCTCTTTCACACGTACTGCTATCCAGCCATGTGTCCCCCATCCTATATTTCTGTATTCCATTTTTTCTACCTAAGTGTAGGACAGTGGTTCTCAACCTGTGGGTCCCCAGATGTTTGTGGACTTCAGCTCCCAGAAGCCCTGAGCATTGACCATAGTGGCTGGGGCTTCTGGGAGCTGAAGTCCACAAACATCTGGGGACCCACAGGTTGAGAACCACTGGTGTAGGACCTTACACTTCTCTCTATTGAATTTCATTTTGTTATCCTTGGCCCAGCTCTCCAATCTATCCAGGTTATTTTGAATTTTGATTCTGTCCTCTGGCATATTAGCAACCCCTCCCAATTTGGTGTCATCTGAAAATTTGATGAGCATGCCCTGTATTCCTTCAGCCAAGTCGTTGATGAAGATATTGAACAGCACTGGGCCCAGGACAGAACCCTGTGACACCCCGCTAGTCACTTCTCTCCAGGATGAAAAGCAGCCATTGGTGAGCACCCTTTGGGAACGGTCAGTCAACCAGTTACAGATCCACCTGACAGTAGCCCTGTCCAGCCCACATTTTAGTAGTTTCTTTGCATGAATGTCATGGGGAACTTTGTCAAAGGCCTTACTGAAATCAAGATATGCTACATCCACAGCATTCCCTTCATCTATCAAGCTAGTAATTCTATCATAAAAAGAGATAAGATTAGTCTGGCTTGACTTATTTTTGCGAAATCCATGTTGACTTCTCTTGACCGCATTGCTTTCTAAGTGATTAGAAACTGACTGCTTAATGATCTGCTCAAGGATCTTTCCGGGTACTGATGTCAGGCTGACTGGGTGATAATTATTTGGGTCCCCTTTTTTTCCTTTCTTGAAGATGGGGACAACATTTGCCCTCCTCCAGTCTGCTGGAACTTCTCCTGTCCTCCAAGATTTCTCAAAGTTTATAGCAAGTGGTTCCGAAATGACCTCTGCCAGTTCTTTTAATATCCTAGGATGCAATTCATCTGGCCCTGGAGACTTGAATTCATCCAGTGTGGCCAGGTATTCCTGTACCACCTCTCTACCTATTATGTGCCTCATTTCCCCTGCTTCCTCCAGGTTGACTGCTTGTATCCTTCTGGGAAAAAACTGAGGCAAAGAAGATCTTAAGTAGTTCTGCCTTTTCTCTTCCCCCGTTAGTAATTCGCCATCTTCTCTATGCAGCAACCCTATCGTCTCCTTTTTCCTTTTGCTGCGGACATATTTAAAAAAGCCCTTTTTATTGTTTTTAATGTCTCTGGCCAGCCTAAGTTCATTCTGTGCTTTAGCCTTTCTGACCTTCTCCCTACATCTCTTGGCTACTTGCTTAAATTCTTCTTTGGTGGTTTCCCCCTTCTTCCATTTCCTATACATGTTTCTCTTAACAGTTAGCTCAGCTGAGAGTTCTTTAGTCAACCATTCTGGTTTCTTCAGATGCCTTCCATTTTTACTCCTTATTGGCACAGTTTTAGACTGTGCCTTCAGTATCTCCCTTTTAAGGAACTCCCATGCCTCCTTTCTCTTCTTGACCATGAAATTTCAGCCAGCATCTCCTTAAGTTTACAGAAGTCCGCTTTTTTAAAATCTAAGATGAGTATCTGGCTACACTTGCCTTCTCCTTCCCACTGAATGCCAAATTCCAATAGGGCATGGTCACTCTCCCCCATTGAGGGGGATAAGGACTATGTCATGAATGTGTTTAAAAAGAGCAGCTTTTTTTTTTTTAAGAAGTACAAATAGGGAGCACAGTGAGTGAGATTTTGGTTGATTTTCTGATGTGTCCCATCCTTACCACACTTTTGCTTCCTTTCCCTGTCTCATTTATTTTTCCTTTGTTTTTCTATTTTTTGTTATTACTTGTATCTTATCTTCCACAGATTTTATCCATTTTACATTGCAGGCCAGAGAGCTTTAAATGGAGTAAAAATGATCAGGATAGAAGGAATGGGGAAAGCATTCTGTTGAGTCTTTATATCTGTGAAGTTGAAAATATGTGCTTGTGTTTTATAACTTGTACTAATGAACTCATAACTGTGTATGACACAAATATTTAGCAGTTAAGAAAAAAAAATTGCAGAAAGGAAGAGAAAGAAAAAATGAAACAGAAGGATCAAGATAAGTATGGCATTCCTACATAGAGTAGCAGCACTATATACACACTCAAATGCTGGAACCTTAAAACTAACAATGAACTTTAAGCCCTCAGCTCAGCTTCAAAAATTGATTGCATCAGAGAGGTGATGCCTTCAATCTGCTGGGATGAAAGTTGTGCATTATATGCTGAAGTACTAGCATCTGGGGACTGAGGTTCTCTCCCATCACCCATCCCATTTTGGTGTGTGCACTGCATTGACATTCAAAACCAATAGCTTTCAATCCTTTGAGCTCTCCAGTATCTTTGACCCATATTAGCAGCCACCTGGTGAGTGGCTGTGGCAGTGACTGCAGTGAGGCTAGAGAATACAGCAAGTGGATATGAATAAAAATGAATAAAAAATTGTATTCACTCTTTTCTGAGGTGCTCAGCACACCAGCAGTTAGAGGAGTTGCTCATATTAAATACAGCAACTAAAATCTGTATTTTTTACCACAGTCTCTCTGCTCCACCCTGCTCTGGCTCTGTTATCTGGTTTTAGTTTCTGGACCTTGCTTGAGTCTCATGTTTTTTAAATGTTGGTAAGATAGTTTCATGGTAATGCTATGATGATGACAGGAAGAGAAGCATAGTGAGTCTTAAAGCTGTATATGTTCCTCTGTCTTATCACTATCAAATTTAGTCACCCTCACTATCCCATTTGGTTGCCTCATTGGACAACCTATGTTAGGAACTGGATAGGGAGAATGTGTCCCTGTTGGGTCTGCTGGACATCTCAGTGACTTTTGATACCATCAACCACCTTTCTGGGATTGGACTTGGAGGCACTGTTTTACAATAGCTTCAATCATTCCTAGGCCCTTTCCACAACTTAGGCCCTTTCCGCAGGGATCAGGCAAGCAGCCTCTTGCGAGAGGCTCTCATGTCCTGCTGCTTCAGCTTGCAGCTGTTGTCTACCGGCTGGCAGGCAACATGAGAGCTCTGCCTCTTCCTTCCGCAGTGCAACTGGGCATTTCCCAGGCTGCGCTGGGGCAGGAAGCGCAAGAGCTGTGGCTCCAGAAGCTCTGCACGCACAGTAAGTGTGCGTGGGGCCCTGGAGCAATGTGCAATCATGCACCATTTTCGGCTACAAGCTGAAAATGAAATAGTGTGCAATCAGTGCCTGCTGGCCCCAGCAGCGTCACGCGATTGCGAGGACATTGTCTGAAACACTCCTCGCAATTGCGCGATGTTCCGGAGGCCCTTTCGCAAGGCAAATGCCATTCGAAAAGGGCCCTAGATGAATGTACTCAGAAGGTGATACCAGAGAACTCCTCTTTGACACCCTGGCTATGGTTCTATGTCCATCAGAGTTCAGTTCTGTCCCCCATGGTGTTTAACATCTACATGGAACTATTTGGAGAAGTTGTCTAGAGATTAGGATTCAGTGGTACCAGTATACTGATGATGCCCATCTCTACTTGTCCTTTCCATCTGATTCCAAGGAAGCTGTTTTAGTAATTAACTGATGTCTTTTGTCATTTATGGGCTGGATGATGACAAACAAAGTGAAATTTAATCCAGACAAGACAGAGGTGCTTCTGGTCAGTAGAAAGGCAAACACGGAAGAGGGATTCAGCCTGTCCTGGATAAGGATTACACTCCCATTCAAATCTCAGCTTTGTTGTTTGGGTGTACTCCTGGGCCATTTCCACACTAGACTGTTATAGCGCTATGATTCCACTTTCAACATCCTATGGAATCCTGGGGTTTGCAGTTTCAGGAGGGGCTGGCAGCTATAAAAGTCCAATGTGGAAATGGCCCTGGAATCACTCCTGGCCTGGAAGCCAACATTTTGGCAGTGACCAAGAGTGTGTTTGCACACTTAAAACTAGTACATCAGCTACACCTGTTCCTTGAGATGTCAGATCTGGCCACGGTAACACATTCCTTGATTACATTCCATTTGTATTACTGTTATGCACTCTATATGGGACTGCCTTTGGAAACTGTTATTAGCAGGTCCAAAACACTGCAGCTAGACTTTTGGCTGGGACTGGTTATATTGAACTTACAATTCCCTTGAGCTATCAAGCACTATTATGGAACTGCACTTACATGGCTGACAGGATTGTAGCACTAAAGCAGGCTCTTAACAGATTTTATCTGGGAACGATATAGGCTTATTTGCAACACTTGGGAATGGGACAGCAGCTGAATGGCAATGATGTGTGGTAGCATGACTCCTGGACCAGGAACAACCCATTACTGTTGATGGATTGAAATGGCCTCAGTTGGCTCCCTCTCTGTTCTCTTATCATTGGCTACTGAAGACCCTATTTAAACAGGACTTCAGCTTTTTTAAACATATATTTTTATTGGAAATTTTTCAGTACAAAGGAAATGGAAAACAATAAAAGGCAAACCAAAATGAGAGATAAATAACAGAACAGAAAAAAGCAAAATATTTACATTGACTCCCAAATTTCCTAATCATGGTTATTCATTTTACTATATGAGATAACTTTTACAGCTAGATACTCATCATGCACTTCTTGCAACTTAACCGTAGGTTTTCATCATTGGTAGGTATGGTTAACATGTTACAGTCAGCTCTCATATCTTCAGAATCTGCATTCACAGATTCAGCCAACCATGACTTGAAAACAGTACCTCCCCAAAGGAAAATCCAAAACGTCATTTTGATTTCACCATTTTATATAGGAGACACTGCTTTACTACACCACTTTACATGATGGGACTTTAGCATCCACAAATTTTGGTATCCATAGGCGATCCTAGAACC
The DNA here is from genome assembly GCA_948472985.1 of Iguana delicatissima. Classification (NCBI taxonomy): domain Eukaryota; kingdom Metazoa; phylum Chordata; class Lepidosauria; order Squamata; family Iguanidae; genus Iguana; species Iguana delicatissima. The sequence goes on from CAOKZL010002888.1 coordinate 38,695, forward strand.
AAACCCTTGCAGATTCTGTATTCTCATTTTTCTGCCAAAAGTCAATCGAAGGTTCTCAGTCTTTCAAAAATGATGCTAAGGATTTTTCTCTGACCAATGTTGGTAATTTATCCATTTCAGCTAGGTCAGTTGAATTCAGCAGCCAGTCTTCATTCATTGGAATTGGAATTATTGTGGTCCTCCCCGCATTTCTGTGCATATGTTAATCTTCCTGCTGTGGTCATTCATTATAATAATCTTCCATATTTCTTCTTCATTTGATCATCCTTCAGCTTCAGAAAAACAATTCAGGTTTCAATTGAATATTAACCTTAAAAATCCTCTGTAGCAGACTATGCATTTGTTTGCAAAATTCTTTTTCTCACAAGTCCACCGTATATGATAAAATGTCCATACTTGTTGTTCACAGTTCCAACATGCCTTTTTGTGTATCACATAGTTTTGTTAACTCACAAATAACTAAAATTTGTGCCTTCTGTGTATCATAAATTGCCTCAATCCAGGTAATGAAATTATTACCAAAACTCATATTTTCTAGAACTCCAAATTAAAAAAACCAGTTCAAATTATCAAATGCTTTCTTAGCATTTTGATATGATGCATGGATAAGTTGAGGAACATTCCATGGAGAAAGGAAAGTGCCAGCACCATCTCAGGGGGTCTAATTCTTATCTGTCCTGTTGAGAAAGCTAGCCAAGGTTCACAGTCCATAAACAGAGGCCCTTTCCGCATGGCATTTGCCATGCGAAAGGGCACCTGGAGTGTCATGCGATTGTGAAGAGCGATCTGCATGATGCACTTACAATTGCACGATGCTCCAGGGACCGGTGGGTGCCGATCGTGCACCTTTTCATTTTTGGCTAGAAGCTGAAAATGGTGCATGATCACGCATTGCTCCCGGGCCCTGCGTGCACTTACCTGGTGTGCTGAGCCTCCGGAGCTACACCGGTTGTGCTTCCTGCCCCAGCTCAGCCTGGGAAGGTCCCAGGCTGCATTGCAGAAGGAAGAGGCAGGGCTTTTGTGTGAGCAGGCAGCTCGTGCAGAGCCGAAGGACTCCGGATGTGAGAGCCTCTTGCCAGAGGCTGCTGGCGGGATCCCTGCACCCCAGCGCCGGAAGAAGGTAAGGTGCGGAAAGGGCCAGAGTCTACAGCAGCAGCCACAGTCAAAGTTTACAGAAAATTATCAGCCAATTACCGTTCTTGTTTCATCAGTCCAGGTCAGCAATAAATTCAGAGTGTCAGTTCAAGGGAGTATCTAGTAGCATAGGCAGCACACAAAGCAAGGGTCAAGGTTTTTCAAGACCACAAACCAAGGATCAAAAGAAGAATGCATTACTTCCACCAGAAATGGAAGTTGTCTGCAACTGGCTTCTCCCCACCCCCCATCTCTGGTATTTATTGGTCAGCAGCCTCTCCCAACTGTTTGCCTGATTAATGATTCCTCCCTGTGTAAGTGTTTTGAGGTCTCATGGGCTCTCCCTTTCTTGTCTACACTGGATTGTCCTATTCATATTTCTGTATTGTGGTTTTTAGGAAGGATCCTGTCTGTGTTTGTACCTGGGACTGGGGTATGACACTATCAAAAAAGAAGCCATCCCCTTCTCTGAATAGAGTGGTAAAAGATGATAGCTTAGCCCATCTTGGGAGATCCCGAAAGAAGTGCCAACCTCCTCTACTACTCTTTTGGCACTTCTTTGAGGATAAGTGCCTTTTTCCTACCCAGGCATTCAAAAAGGCCAGAAGGAGCGTACAGAGGAAAGAGTGGAGGGGGTTTGTTATTCTTTTAGGTTCTCCCAAGACACACTAAGCTCTTACCATTTTACTTTTTTATCACTCTACTCAGAGAAGGGGATGGTTCCTTTTTAAATAAGAACTAAGGTACAATACTTACACTGACACATGGATAAGTTGGCATAGGTTTTTTGGGTCCGTTTTTTAAATAAAAGTTTTATACATGGGTAAACCTTCAAGAGCTTATCCATGGAGGAAGAACTATGAGATGGAAAGAAACTTAGCCAAAGGCCCTCTCAGTCACCAGTCTGTTAAAGTCACACTTGCTCAAATTAATGTGAAGATGATTTGATATATGCACTTTCAATAATGAAACAGTGCAGCTCCTTCATTAGCTCACATTTTAACCCTCATGCTTTAAAAAAAAATACAGCAGTATAGCTTATTAAGATACAATTTCAGTATGTTCTCCCTGTCGTTTACACTTCATAGAAGTGCTTTCATTTTATTTTATTTTCACCCTAGTGAGGCACACATTCATATTCACATTCACAAACCATTTCAATGTTTGGAGGAGGGCAAAAGGGACTGAAAGGAAAAACCAAAGGAAACAAACACCCCATTCATAATTAACACTCTTGAACACACAGGAAGAGTTTACCAGTGGTGCCAAGACTCTCTATAGGCCAGATTGCATAAATATTTTTTGTAAGTAAACATCCAAATAATCAAGGAAAAAACCTCATTCCCTTGATATGGTGGATGTATTTGAGCTCTGTTTGAAAACCACCAGATTCTTTTGCAGGCTTTATTCAGAAATTTCCATGTTGTGGTCCCCATAGAGGCTCTTGCTCACTCACTATGGACTAATAAACATTTAGAAAACTTAAATAACTTAGATAGAGTTAAGTATTTTACAAATATGGGCAGAGTGTATAAACACTTCTCCAGCATAGAAAATATCCTACAAAAAAACCAAACAAACAAAAAAACGAACCACAAACCTTTGTCTCCCTGGATGCATTCCTATTTCCCAATTTTATGGAAATTTCCCTCCCTACCCCCTCCCATTTAACATTTCAAGTTCCAGATGGAACATCAGCTGCCTAAGATCAAAAGAGGAAAAAAGGAATTGCCTTAGACCAAAATGGTTTAATAAAAGTGAATATCATGCATCTCAATTGGTAGGTCCATGACATGCCTTTAAACCCATTATTATTTTATTTCATTATCCAGCTCCTCAGAAGCTTAAAGACTTTTAGTTAACTGCCTAACTTTCAACCCATCAATCAGCTAACTGAGGTATTAAAGTACATGCTGAAAAGGTGACAAAGAATCTGTAAAGGCGAACTAATTTATCATGGCACAAGCTTTTGCTGGCAAGAACCTACCTCATCAGATGTCACAGTGTCTCAATTCAGTTGTTATTTTGAGGCAATTTAATCACTCCGATCCCACATTCTGCAGCCATGTGATGGGAACACAGAAATTTCATTTGAACAGGCGTTGCCCCACTCTCTTCATCCTTGTGGATGGCTTGGTGTGCCCACTGGAGACACATACTAAATTGTCTCCAGTGCTAAAGTAAACATTAAAAAAAAACAAGAACGCTGCTCTTGTGAGTTCCATTGTTCCATCTAGAATAGCCATCCTTGTTTCTTTCAATTGAGTCTGCTACTGTAGTCTGTTGTATCATGGCAACAGACTACATCAGGAACTGAGTAACACATAGAAAATGGCAGCACTGCTTCCGTTAGGATGCAATTCTAAAGGAGAGAGGAGTGCTATGGAAGAGTGCCTCTGACATGTCCAAAGCCTTCCTTGGCTCTTGACAGATGGGGGGAAGTTGTCAGCCAAACCATTTTTTTATCTGTTTTTTTGCTATTTTTTCCCCCTGTACCATAGAAAGCAATGGGAGAGAACTGATGAATGCTAAGGCACACCTAAATTACTTTTAATGTTGATAATATGCTATCTGTGGATCCAGTAGATGTGGGTCTTCTTCTTCCTAACTTCAACACATTAATTTTTTGCTTTCTTTCAGGTCAGAATTGTTATGGGGAACGCAGAGGGTACCATCAAAGGCTCCATGGTGCTTTGGACATGCCAGGAGGAGGGAAACAATTTTGGATGTCCTCAGATTAGGTTGGAGGGTCACTGAGCATTACCAAAACTTTGGTGGGGAAGACCTATTCATTCTCAAGGCTTTTGGAAGGTGCTTCCAGAATTGTAGGACAGTAGCCTTAATTTCTTACCCAGCAGTTGGTGTGTTAGACTCCATAGCCTAAATACAATTGCTAATCCCACCTAGACTAGACACATTGAATCTATTGCTGAATAGTAAATCAATATGTATGTAAAACTCATTAATATAATAGATTTATTCTACCTACAACTACCAACTGGATTTATGTCATAATCCCTATCCATACCTGGAAAGTTGAGATAGTTGGAGATGACTTGTTCTACTGGGGTGTACTAGGGATAATTTTTGCCCTCTACTAATCACATGCTAAAAATAACTGTGGTGAAGAGCTTCCAGGAGCAAGTTGTTTCAACCACGTGGGCATCATAAGCCTGATTCCTGCACATCATCATGGAAATAAGATTTTTTTTAAAAAAAACAAACAAGTGAACGGTACTGACTCCTTCCTTGTTCCAGTTCTGAGACCCATATTGCATTTAGAAGAATCACTACAGAAAACCATGCCTCAAAGGACTGGCTATTGTAGGAAATTTCCTTCTCTTATTTGGTCCTTCATTCTAGCGTAGGGGATACTTTTCATGTCTAGTTGTGGTGTAGAGTTACTGGCACTTCTTTTTGTGTTGTTCATTTGTAATATTTGTGTTAGAATGGATTATTTAAGACTGGCTCTACCCCAAGGCAGAGTAAGACAGGCAGCTCAAGTGGCAGATGCTGGGGCCAGGACAGGACAAACGAACCAATTTCCCAAACCATTCCTTTCTGTACCCCTGGATTTTCCTCTCTTTTGTAGAATACATCAGTGTGTGCTACACAGCCTACTGGGTCCCCTGTAAAGTGGCCTTATCTTATGTATGTATGTATGTAAGTATGTATGTATTTAATTTACATCCTGCTGCTTTTCTCCCAATATGGGGTCCAAGGTAGCATACAACAGTTTTAAAAGCACAGTACAATTAAAAGACTGTTAATACAAAAGTTAAAACACAAATAAATTAAACTTCATTTTTTTTTAAAGGCAGGTTATAAGCAGCATTAAAAGAGATGTAAAAATATGATAAAAAAACACTATGGCCTTCTGGGCTTAGATATGGTGGAAGATGCTACCCTATCTCTTAGACTAGGCTGCCACTCCAGTCAATTTTTGTATGTGGAACAGATGGGAAAGCAACCCTTTGTCCTTCACTTCAGGTAGCAAAATAGCTTGAGCCAGTTATATCTTCCCTCTGAGATCAGCTCACATTTTTGCACTTAGGATGAAATACACAAATTCCAGAGCTCATGTTTTTGGACTGCAACTCCCTGAGCACTAGTTGAGGGGATTCTATGAGTTATAGGCCATTTCCACACTACACTGTTATGGTGCCATTATTCTACTTTCAACACCCTTTCAACACCCAATCCTGAGGTTTGCAGTTTAGGGAGGGGCTTTTAGAATTCTCAGTCAGAGCTCTTTGGCCTCAGTAAACTACAAACCCCAGAATTCCACAGAATGATGAAGTAGAATAATAGCACTATTACAGTGTAATACAGAAATGGCCATAGTCCAAACATGGAACTTCTCTGAGTTCTGAGTCAAATTCCAAGACAAGAGTTACAAATGAGCAGACAGAACAGGATGGGTGAATGGTTCAACAATCTGTATTCACTATTTCTCTCTCTCTCTCCCTCCCTCCCCTCTTCTCTCTCAATCCTGATTGCCAGTCTAGGAACAGACAGTCGAAGAAGGACATGCTTTGTCTCCCATTCATGTTTGCTTCATGTGCCTGCGAAGGAGCAGACCCACATAATAAAAAAGAGAAAAAAATGCACCCTGAACTGAAAGCCACTGAGGTACCTCTCTAAAAAATGTAATGGACTGTACTGAAAGCCTAACTTTGACTGATGTGAGGTTTGGGACTTTATCCAGGTAAGAATTCATGCAGCAATGAGCACAGATAAAGCTGATGACCCAGAGTAGGGCCAAACTGTTTACTAGCAGATGTGTTTTTGAAAATCTTCCTTAACTGGTCATGGCAGCGGAAAATACCCTGCTGTTAAACGCATCTGCAATCCACTGCTCTCCCAATCCACCTACAAAAATTCTGACCTTTAAAGAAATGATGGAGAAGCTGGTGATTTCTTCCCCCCTCTTTCCAATGGCATTGAAGCTAAGTCTATTTCAGGCTCCAAGGCAATTGCAGCCCTTTTTGCTCCCTATTTCACATCACTTTTAAGTCTTGTTCTGGCCACTATGAACCCTTCAGCGCTTCTCCCTGTGCAATCGCTCGAGTCAAGATCTGTGATTTGTGATTTGCAGATGACATGTACATTTCTTGGCTGATGGCTCTTCAAGCCGTTTGCAGACCTAAGGCAATAAACTGCAGGGACAGAGCGAAACATTCCACGGTTGCACTAAATTGCTCGTCCCATGCAAAGGAAGAACCGTTTTGTCTGTTGTTTTCAAGGGAAGAATCTGTTGCAGATTTACAGGGTTATGAAGTATTTTTTTTTAATAAAGATGTGTTGTTTCCGTCCACACTTTGTTGAAATCCTCAGTGAAAATCACATTACTTAGAAATAAACTTGATAAATTTTGGGGAAGGGTACAATATATTTAAGGTTATATCAGCTGACTGAAGCTAAGGAGTGTTTTTGTCTTGCCCAGACACTGCACCAAGGAAGTGTTAATTGTCCAAACAGGCTGAAATCCTGACCACATTTATCTGAGAAGAAATCAGATTGTACTCAGTGAGATTCATTTCTGAGCAGGCACACATAGGATCGTGCTTTCAATCGTGTCACTAAATCCTGTCTGAGAAGAGTCAAATCACATCTGGTAACAAGCCATGACAGCTCATTTTTCCAGTACATGGATTGTAATTCAGTTCTGAGCATGGTGGTGGTGGGAATCAACTGAACATCTGAAAGCTGGATGCTGTTGCACGTTAACTCCTAGCACTCATCGTCATTGGTTATACTTGTAAGGTTGCTGGGACTTGCATTCTCACTACATTGGGAAGGCTCCATGATTCCCAAAACATCTGGAAGGCAGATACAGAGACAAGAATGGACTATTTTGTGGAAACATTCTTGGTATAAATTAATGGTTCCAAACCTATTGGTTTCCAGTTGTTGTTAAACTACAATTCACAGTACCTCTGCCTTTGGACATGCTGGGAAATGAAGTCCCCAGCAGTGTGTTGGTACCCAAGGTAAGGCAACACCGGTGCAGGTGTTGATGGCTTTGTGTAACAGACAATACAAAAGCACAGTACTTGCAACCTCATTTCTGAAGTCACTCAGTGTAAATCCTTTAATCCTTTCTTGGTGGAAATCTCTTCCCAATGTATCAGTCCCTAAGTCATTCAACACAATTATTTGAGATAGTTTTTATGAGCATGTTTATAAAATATGGAGAGGAAACTCCCTATTTTTGAAGCAATGGCCAGTGTTGAAACATTGGCTTATGATTATCCCCTATAAAATCTGATACATAGTTTCTTTTCCCCCAAGCATCATAGCACACTAGATTTACAAATCTAATCTTCAGCTAACATGATCACTTTAAGTAGGATTATTGTACTGTGATTCAGATTTCAGAGCAACAGAAATGCTAAAAAGACATATTTCTAATAATACATTAAGTCTGGGTGACTAAATAAGGCACCAACTGAAGCTTCTCAATTTTATGCTGTATTTCTAAGCTGATTTATCATACAGATTCCAATCCTAACCTTGGCAAAATCCAAGTCTCGGGATTAACAGAATGTATAATAAATGCCCTGCTGTCATTACATGTAAAAATAGTATTGTTAAATCAAGTGCACCTTTCATAAATCCTGACTTAGAGAGATGTACTTTATGTTTATACAGAGAAACCAAGTATGATCGACTAAAATACACTCTCAGTTATTCCTGTGGTTTAAATTGGATTGCCTGAACACAAAAGCCATTGGGCATAGCTTCTTCTTTTTTTTTTTAAAGCAAAGAATTTATTGAGATTTCATGTCCTTTTAATTATTAATACCAGCAGTGTTACAGCATTTCTACATGGGTGCTACTGTTGACCTTTTACCTGTTGTTGTTTTTCGCCACAAACTATTTTCTGTGCAAGCATGAAAGCCCACATTTACCATTTATTTTGTGTGACAGAGAGTTAAAAAGACGTGTGGTTTCACTATCTATCACAAAGATTCCGAAGAATGTCATTCAATGAGCCACTGATTTTAAGCTTAAGCTACGAGAGACAGAAAATGCTGCATATTAGTGTAGGGTTTTAAAGGGTAAGATGGCAGAATGAAATGGAGAGAGAATTCAAGAAAAAAACCCCAAAAACAAATGACAGTGAAAAGGCACCTGATCTGAAGCAAGGATTATGGGTGAAACTGAAGGTGCTACAAACTGTCTCAAGAGCTTGCCACTATTTTTTCCTTTCTTTTCATTGTTTAGAAACCTTCTTCAGATTGACCAAAGAAATTCATCAGACATCTGAGCACAAAACTTCTTTTGCTGACATTGAACATTATGTGAAGGCCTTCCTCAAGAATGGTCTTTTGTTACTGGGTTTGGCCATAAAGGAAGCTCTCCCTCACAGAAACTGCTTGAAAGTTCTCTCAGGACCTATTGCTCCAGTTAACTTGCACATATTCCTTCACAAAATGAACATGGACATTTTGTTTTTTGTGGTGGATTAAACCCAATAATGCTCTTCATTAGAGCCACAGCTTAGGGTTGCCATGTTGGCCACATCCCATTTTTTGAGATTTAAGGACCCAAACCTGACACAAGGGCCATTTCTGCACTACACTGTTATAGTACTATTATTCCACTTTCAACACCCTGTGGAATTCAGGGGTTTGTATTTTAATGAGGCCAAAGAGCTCTCTGGCTGAGAATTCTAAATGCCCCTCCCTAAACTGCAAACCCCAGGATTCCATAGGATGTTCAAAGTGGAATAATAGCACCATAACAATGTAGCGCTGAAACGGCCACGAGGACAGATCCTTGAGATGTCTATAGGGTGAACCCTTATGGTGTCACAGAAGCAGGAAGATCAAGGGCTGGGAGGGTGCAACAACTTCTGGATCGTGATTTCAGAAATGAGCATGAGGACAGTATGCCCAGAATGTGGGTAATATTTAGGAAAAACCCAGAAACTAAATACCATAGAATCCAGAGTCAGGAGAGAAGCCCCAAAACATTTCTGATGACCAGGCAGGTGGTAAAATGCACCCAGTGGCTGTAGAAGTTAGCAAAATTCTCAGGGCTCCCTTTTATCAACATGTCATAGAGAGGTTTTTTAGACCCTATACTGCTGTGACACCTTATAAAAAACTCATTACTGGTCCTCAGGGAGTTTTTTTCCCAGGCCCTGCACCACTGCTGGTGTTGCTTGTGCAACAACAACAACAACCAAAAACCCTTGTCAATCAGAACACTGACACTCTTGGCTTTTTGGTGCACCAAAACAACACAGCCATGGCATGCATGCAAACATTTTGGAACGAGCCAGAGAGCCCTCAGCACTAGCTGGGTATGGGGATAGATATGAACCCAATATTTAAAGACAGCCCACATACAAAAATGAAATGTTCTCCTTCTCCAGTGGTGTCACTGAGATTAGTGCCACCACCTGGGGACATGGAGAAACACAATAATTCTCTGAAATGTCAGCCAGAACCCTGAGTTCTGGCAACCCTAATTCCTCTTACCTGAAGTGAAATAACAATCATAGGCTCTTCTCCAATTGCTTGAGCAAGTCTTTTTAGTGGTACCCCTCTCCACTGTGGAATGCCCGCCTCAAAAAGGTCTGTCTTGTGTCTACTTTTTTCTTCCCCTCCCCTCCCCTCTCCTCCCCTCCCCTTCTTGTCATGAGAAAATTACCTTTTTAGTCCCTCAGACATTTAGAATTTTTCATATTTTAGTTTCCATTTTCTTATGTGAACTAACATCCTGTTGCTGTCATACACATATCTAAATTCTCATACATGCCTTTGTACCTTGGATTTATTCAGCTCATGGCTACATAAGCAGAATTTCAGAAGTGTAGCCATTTCATATGGAACTCAATCTTATTGTTATCCCAACTGGAGCAGAACTGCTGAACCAGTTGGACTCACCTACATGCTGACTCACTGTTCAATGATTGATTCAGCAGGCTTACTCTAGCTGGGACTAGCTGACAAGATTCTAGCCCCACAGTCACAGATTCTTGGATATGCGTACCCATTTGTCAGTATCTTCAGCATCTCATTTTATTCAGTGGAACTGCAGAAATAGCCACTGTGTGTTCCCATTGCACAATGATCAATACATAAGCACATTGGCATATACACAGCTGGTTGCAGAATGATGGCATTCAGCAGAAGCATGGTATAATATGATCACCATGTAACTACACAGGATTTTACGTTTACATTGGGTAAAGACAAGGCTGGATCTTGGCCATGGTGTTTGTGGCAGTTTGATATTTTTATTGTATGCCACTGGATTTTAATCATTTTATTGTGCTTTTCATATTTTACTTAGGAAAGTTTCCTGAGACTATCAGCTGTATAGCAAACCAAGACAACTCTGTGCTTGTGATAAGCAGGGCTCCTTTATTCATATGTGGTGGACTTGTAAGAAAACAAAAAACTAGCAGTTTAAAATATACATGTTAGTCAACAAATTTTTCAGGGTGAATTTAGTAATATCACCAGAAATGTTTTTGCTGGGTATTATAGATAAAGAACTGGATAGTAAATATGTATTACTTCTTTGCTTTATGATTTTTTTAAAAAAATATTCTTTATTCAAGACTGTTATGCTCAATATAAAGACTAAACATGTACAAATAGACCAACAGAAATAACCAGACATTAGATTACTAAAAAAACCCTGCCTAAACAACTAAAACTACTTAAAATCATATACTAACACACACCTTACATCACACTGAATGGTTACTTATTTTCTATGTGCTTGACTTTCAGCTCTTCCACTCAAATTGCTTATCATAATATTGATTCTGCTTCTGTTTATCCTAGATCCATCAAATTTATTATCCATTCTTGTGTGCTCTGAACACATTTGTTCTTCCAGCTCCTTGCATAGATTATTCTAGCTGCCACTGTCACATATCTCAGAATTCTCCCAAATTTCTTCCCTAATGCCATGTCTAACAACCCTAGTAGATAAAGCTCTAGTTCTTTCTGTCTTTCATTAATGTATGGATTTGATTCCAAAATTTGTTAGCCTCATCACAGGTCCACCACATGTGGTGGAAAGTTCCTGTATCTTGTTCACACTTCTAGCACTTATTTGGGCCACCATTATACATCTTTGGCAGTTTTTCAGATGTCATCTACTACATATACATCATTCTATAGAAGTTCTCTTTTAGCTCATAACATAAGGTGAATTTTAACCCTTTTGTCTACATTCTCTCCCTTTGTTCCAATAATATATTGTGTCCTATATTTTGTGCCCAATTCACCACATAAACCCTTTCCGTATCCTGCCTCTTCTCAGTGCTGGGGTGCGGTGCTCGCACGAGCAGCCTCTTGTGAGAGGCCCTCGTGTCCAGGTTGCTTCACCTCTGCACAAGCTTCCTGCTTGTGAAACAGCCCCACCTCTTCCTTTCACAGTGCAGCCTGGGACCTTCCCAGGCTACAGTGAGAGAGGAAGCATGACTGGCCTGGCTCCCGAGGCTCTGCATGCCAGGTAAGTGTGTGCAGGGCCTGGGAGCAATGTGTGATCGTGCAGCATTTTTGGCTTCAAGCTGAAAATGCAAAGGTGCGCGATCGTTGCCTTCTGGCCCCTGGAGCCTTGCATGATTGTGAGGGTGTCATGCAGATCACTCCTCGCAATCGTGCAAGGCTCCAGGCCCTCTTTTGAATGGCAGATGTTGTGAGAAAAGGGCCATAGTCTGTAATCCCCTCGTGTTCCAGATCTAATTTTAACAACAATTTATGCAATTTCCAAATCAAATGTTGGTCATTTGCCCATATTGGCATTTCAAATTCATTTTCAATTGCCTCAAAACCATATAACTTTTTATTTTCCTTGTATTTTTCCCACCATTTGTCAGTAGGAGAGTCATTGGACACTGAATCTTTCTTTGATTAATTGTTCTACTGCTTTAATTATATATTGTTCTTATTCAGTTTCCAATAGATTCAATATGTAAGCCATCTTTCTTTATAATCTGTCTCTTTCCTCCAAAAGGCTTCTTGAGATGAAACCCACAATGATATTTTCAGGCACATTTTTTTTTCTTATATCTGTTTCAGATTTTCAGAAGGAATCCTCACATAGTATTTATTAAATGCTGCATTTACTTTACTTTTCTCATACCAAAGATATCAGTGCCATCCAAACCTCAGTTTGTGTCCTTCCAATACCAGCAGTCTATTATCTACTAATCTAATCCAATCTTTAATCCACACTAGTGCAGAAGCAACAAAACATAGTTTTGAAATCCAGAACTCCCAGCCCTCTTCTTTGCTTAGTATCCTATAATATCTTATGGTTAACTCTAGCCATTCCTGCACAATGGGACTGTGCTACTGTTGAGCCAGGATGGCAGCAGTTGACTACTCATGCTTCCACATGATGTTGTTGCTGGCCCATCATCATCTTGTCCCCAGGCAACGCAGACGAACGGTATTTGCAAAAACAGAAAAAAAATGTTTTTCACCTGCCATCACACAGGACTCTTGCCCTTTCCAGCCATGTGGAAGAACTGAAAGTGTGCCAGCAATATTTCCTTCCCCAGAGCAGCAATGGAAATTTCCCAGCTGTGGAAGGAAGGAAGAAGCGGGGCCACTGCACTCCCTTCTGCAGGGAGCCAGTGCGGTGAGGAAGGGAGCCTTCTTGGCATGCTCACTTCCCAGCAGAGGTGCTGTCAGGACTGCAACAGGATGATGCACAGGAGTGTCGTTGAGTGGAAATGGCCTCTGGCTTTCTTTCTCTGACAAACGAACTTCAATATACTCCACTGGCATTGTCTCAATAATGTGTCATTTGTCAACACCAGTACCATCTGGAATACATATATTATCCTAGGTAAAACATTCATTTTAATCACCGAGATCTACCCATCAGTAATAATTTTAGTTTTCCCATCATTGTAGATCTTTCTTAATTTTATTTCACATTCATAGGTAATTACTTTTCAACAACAAACACTACAAGTTTTGTTAACACAATACACAAATGTTCCACTTTGTTAAATTTTTAAATTAGATTTTTGGGCTAAAGTCTCTTGATCTAGCTTTCTCATTTAGTTTGTTAATACCAAAGATTTGTGATTGCTTATCTCAAGCCCTGCCAATGATCCAAATTCTTTTATTCTTACTAAAAGATATTCTATAAACTCATTGGGATCTTCTAGGAAAATTACCAAATCATCGGCAAAGGCCCTTAATTTGCACTCTTCTTCTTTTTTTTTTAACTCTTATTCCATTGATAATTTCATCCTCTTTTATTCCCCTTTTCAAAACTCCTAATGCTAAAATAAAGAGCAGTGAAGAAAGAGGACACCCTTGGTGAGTGCCATTCTGGATCTTAAATGCTTTGCTCAATTCACCATTGATCAAGATGTGTGCTCTTTGTTCCTTGTAAATTGCATTAATCCAGATGTTGAAATTCTCCCCAAAATACATTCTTTTCAAAACTTGAAGCAAAAAGTCCCAGTTCAAATTGTTGAATGTTTTCTTGGCATCTAATCTGCTTCTCATTGAGGTAATCTAAATATTCTAATATATCCAATACACATAGTCTATTTTCCCACAGCTGCCTTTTAGGCAAAAATCCTACTTGATCTCTATGTATAAATTCCTATAGTGGCTTCTTCAATGTTTCTGTTAGAATGCTTATGAAGATTTTGTAATCATTGCTTAGCAATCAGATTGACCTGTAATTTTTCACTTCTCTCAGATCTTGTCACTTTTTTGGAATGAAAAACATCATTATTTCTTTCTATGATATCAGAATCTATTTTGTTTCTAAGATTAAGTTCATTGCTTTCTGCAATGGTAAATATAGTTGTTCTTCAAAAATTTTGTAGTAGGAAGCTATCAAACCATCTGGTGCTTTATTAATTTTGATTTTCTTCATGGCCTCTGTGATAGGGCCTGCTTCTTTCTCTCTCAGAGTGGTAAGGCAGCTCCCTAATCTGATAATGTGATATTAATTTTAATTTTCTTCATGACTTCTATGATTTCTAGAACAGTAATTGGTGTATTCATTATCTGTATGTGCACATCTGAAATCTTTGGTAAGTCTTGTTATTCAGGAGTCCTTCAATTTTTTTTCATCTCTGTCTGTTGCTTCCGGTATAAATCTGTATAATATTAATAGAATTCATTTCTGATACTTCTTCCATCCTGCTGTTGTCTCAATTCCACTGCATATCTTCAAAATTATTTTCTTTTCCCTTTCTTTTCTTAATTTATAAGACAGCCACCTTCCTTGTTTATAAGCATGCTCAAAATTCTTTTGTTTGGTATATCATATGTTTCTCTCAGTTCCTTCCACTGTTGCCATTGAAATCTGTTTCTGTAAAGCTTGATTTGAATTAGATTCCCAGGACCCTTTTCAACTCCTTGTCTTTACTCATAAATTCATCTATTAACTGTTGCATTTCCATCTTCATCTCTTTTTAAGTTCAGCATTGTGTTTGATTAAGCAGCTCCTCATAAATGTCTTACAATTCCAATTTCTGTACCCTTTTCTGTATTGTCATCAAAAAAAAAGTTATGCAGTTTTTCCTTACAGTCTTTTACCACTCTTTTTTCTTTCAGTAGATACTCATTTAGTCTCCAGTGCTCACTCGGCTGTTTCCCTTTTAAAATTAAAGTTACTTGGCTATGATCTGAAAAGAATCTTAGGCAGGGTATCCACCTTCAATTTATCTGTAGCCAGTAGCTTTGAGATCATAAACATATCTATGCATAAGAAAAAATTATGTTGTCCTGAAAAATAAGTATAGTACTTTGTGTCACTATATTTAAATTTCTGTGCTTTGATCAGCCCTAAATTCTCCATCATCTCAAAGTAAATTCTGGACCATTTGCTTTCTTGGGGCTTTATCTGATTTTCAATCAATAAGTGGATTGATGACTCATTCAAATCCCCTAGTATTAACAGGTTCTTATAGGTATGGTTCAATAATGTGTGGAGTATAGGGATGGATCAATAATGTCTTGCTTTATTTTCCATTGGTGCATTCATGCCTACAATCAAAATTTTAGTCTCACTGCTTTCTATTTGGATTCCTACATACTACTGTTTTTGATCATGAAACATCAATTCTGAGGATAAGCATTGGTTGACATATACTACTACTCCCTTTCTTTCTTTCTTTTTATTGTTGATGATGTTGAGATATATTCTTTGCTTAATTTTAAACATTGTAAATATTTAGAGTCTTTCTTCCTGATAAGTATTTCTTGTAAATAAATTACATTTTATGTTACATTTTAGTTTTTTTCTGGGAGTGGAAAACCTTTTTTTTATGTGCAATTCAGTCCTTTGATATTCCAGCTTAAACATTTAAAATCCATTTTAAGCCTTTGATTTAGGATAAACCACATCTGCTCTTCTACTCAATTCTTCCTCCTCAAGGATTTATCTTTAATCTTTATCTTTTGTTCCATTTTTATGTTGTCTATGTTTCTGTTTTCTTTTTTCCATTTCTTCCTCTCCTTCTTTGTTTTCATCCAAATCAGTTTTTTATTTCTCAATGAAATCATTATTATTTTGCACTGTGTTAAGTATTAAGTGTCCTTTTCTGAACTCAAACAACAGTTGTTCTAACTTCTGTCAGAGTAGGATTCCATTCCTCCTGTTTCTCCATTAGAAATTTCTTTTCTTTTATACAAAATTGTCATTGGAATTTCCTTAAAAACAATAATTTCCTCTCTATCGATCTTCATTCATTTTTTGTCTGTTTCCTCAAGAAGTTTATAATCACCTCTCTGCATGTGTTCCACTTTCTTGACGTTTGATAAACACTGTCCACTTGTATCTCTGTTTCCATCTTCTTAGAACACAGCAGATCAATGATCCCTTCTATCATTTGATCTTGAATATCTTCCTTTTCTCATTCTGGTACTGATCTAAATCTTAAACAATTCTCTCTTTCTCATAGTTGCATCAAAGTAATACTGTCTAAATCTTGTTCTCTTCCCTTTTGTAGTCTGTTCAGTCTTGAATCTAATTTGTCTATTCTCTCTTCCAACTTCTGGGTTCCCTGTGCCACATTCAGGTCTGCAACTATCTGTGTAACAGATTTCCTTCTTTCATTTCTGTTTTACTTCCTTTAGTTCTTTCTTCATCTCTTGTAGTATATTTCTTCCTATCTGTTCAATCTGCATTCCTACCTGCACTGATATTTGTAACATGTGTGGAGCTCATCTGTGAATTTCTGTGCCATCTCTGAAGCTTTAACGGGTATGTCTATTGAACTCCTCTTTTTGTGGTCTTGCTGTTTTGAATCTTATTTGTGTATTATGATTCTCTTCTAATCTCACAGTGTTTCTATACCTCTTCATATCTCAGCTTTTAATCTTTTGACACTCCTGTCTTTTTAAATCCTTCTATTGGAAGCATGTTCACCTGTTTCTTCTACCAGATGTTGGTCTCTGCTAAGGCTTTATCTTGTGCTCTTGGTCCTTTATTGTTTTCACTTGCCATCTTTGGGAGCAGTTGTGTTTATGAATGTTCAAGCTCTTTCCCACCACTGGTTCTCTTCTAGGCTGCTCTCAATGTGAAGATAAAAACTTTTTTATTAATTTTCCAGACTGGACTATCTTATTAAGTCTCTCTTTTCCAAGTGGCTTTTTGAAGTCTAGTTTTCTTCATTCCATTTCTTAGCCACCTGTATTGTTATACTGTTATATTCACATCCAATTGTACAACAGGGAATCAAAAAGTCAGGGTAGCTAATCTTAATATCAGTCTTCTTAATCTTTCTTAATTGTTAAGTACTGTTCCAAACTCCTTCTGAAGTGCTTTTTTATTTACTTAACTTGTTTTCTTTGTCTTGCTGACCATTTAAAATGTGCCTAGCATCAAAATAAAGAGTTCATTTTGGGGACGGGGGGAGGGTTACTCACAGTTCCAGTCTTTCAGCAGAAGTCAATTTTTAGAAGTTTAGTCTCAACCCTAGTGTAGAAAAGCTTCTTTTCCTTATTTTGTGTAATTAAAAAGTTTTACTAAATGAAAAGATGTTGTGGCGGATTTTAGTTGCTGTTTAGCTGGCTTCTTCCATGTGGCAGGACAAGTTGTAGTACATGCTTTGCCCTTTGTCCACAGTTGGCCCCTCTTCTCAAAAAAGCTGACATGCTATAGGGTAATGACAGCTTCTTTGTTTTGTCCCCTGTAACCCCCTTTATCCAGGGGTTAATTCTAGACTGTTTCCTGACTTTAGGACTGGCTAGATGACAGATGTCATGTCCTTCCCCTCCACTCTTGCCTGGAACTTGGAAAGTCAGGACTATCCATCTGCCATGCCACACCAGAAACCTTTTGATACATGCAGCAAGAACATTGTTTGCTCAAAACTGAAAATGGACTGAAGAAACAATGGTGGAAGAATGATTGTTAAGGTTTCTGAGTTAGCCCAAATTAACCAAGCTAAGCTGGTTAAAGATATTTTTTTTGAAGAATTGGAAAAACATTTATGGATTTCTGAGCAATAACAAATCTGATGATGCAATAATCTGTGGTTATGCTTACTAGTAATTCTAGTGGACCTGTAATGGTAGAATAATACATATATTTTCTTCCCTCCCCACTTTTCCATTACAATTTGGATTGGAGGGATCTTTTGTATTTTAGTGAGTTAGTGTTTAGTCTTTTAGTTAGTGATTAGTGTTTGGTATTCTAGTACTGTGCTTTAGTTTAATTTTAGTTCTGGGAATTAGATTGCTTTCATTTGTGTTAAAATGAATAAATAATTAAAAAGACAACTCTGTGTGTGTGTGCACAATATAATTGTAATATGTGCACTTCATAACTGGAAGAGAGAGATAAGAAGGACTGGTGAGCACCACTAAAAGCACCTTAATATTTAAGAATGTAATGAAAAAAACTGTTCTTTAATCTTTGCTTGATTGACACTGTGGCTGGGTAAGATTAATAATTTAGTAGTGCATTTATATGCATCGTAATCAATGATGGTATATAATCAGAGGGTTTATAAATATTGGGAAAGTTGCTCTTGGAATTTATATTCACTACCAAGCTTCAAGAGTCAAGAATGAGCCCAGAGGGGTCACTATGTCTGACTACGATGTGTCTCTTTTGAAAGAGTCACCTGGCTGTAATTGGTATAGTAATTGCTGCAAATTGATTCGGTAAGCAAGCTTCGCTTGTGAACTGTGTCCCCAGGCTTATTAGTCATTTCTCTTTCACCATTTAACTATTATTACCTGTTTATTTTCCATTTGATTGCCTTTTTTATTATACGGTTTATTTTTTTAGCATATTTTCATCAGCATATGGGTACCTGTGTTTGTTTGTAGGGCCCTTTTAGAACATTTTTTTAAAGAAAAGTGAGAACTACAGCAAATCTATATTTAAAAAAAAGAACTTCTGTTTGTCAACACCAAACATAATTCTTCATGTGAGATGCCTCAAAATGGGATAGAGCATTTTTGTATATTGTTGAAGTTGTATTGCCAAGTTTCAAGCTGAAACTGCTAACAAGGGCCTTGCTAGGAGCAAAAAATGAGGGCAGCCATAATTCATCAGGCATGCATGATAGACGACTCAAAACCTGTTGGTGTTGGTGGTTGTTCAAGTAGTAGTGCCCTGTTTCAAGATGAAAAGTTAAAGATTCCCAGTAGAGGGATTTCTACCAGCACTAAAAAGAGCCCTGCTCTAACTCTTAAGGAAATTGTGGTAAAAGCCTCAAAATTTGTCAGGGTGTTTTTGATTATCATCCAGATTCCTGTGACCAGTTTCAAATCAAAATTTCAAAAGGAGACTTCTTAGGAGTCAAAAAATGGGGCCTGCCGTAACTCTTTGAGAAATCATCGTAGATGATCCAAAATTTACCAGGACTCTTTTGGTTGTTGCCTAAGTTTCAGTTAATGTCCCAAACTGGATGCTGAAACATAACAGGAAGTCTGCCATAACTCATCTGAAAATAATTTTTAAATGGGGCTAGAAAATGGAAGACAGCTCTCTGAGGTACTGCTGCTAAGATTTCTAAGTTGGGAAAACAGCAGGAAAATGGGATAGGTCCAAATTGCTGCTATTAAGCTTCCTAATGTTAAAAAAGAGTGGGCACTTGCCAGGAGGCTTTCTGAAATATTGTTAAGATTCCTGAAGAAAAGGAGGCAGGGACAGGAAGCTTCATAGTCCCCCTTTGAAGTATTAGACATGGACCCTGCCCCACTGTGTACACTTTAGCTAGGAAAAAATAGAACTATCCAGATAACAAAATACAGCAGCCATAATCAGATGTCAAATTAGTGTTCCAGAAGAAGTCAGGCAATAAAAATATATTTTTAAAAATAGGAAGAACATCATTTACATGCTATGTTACCAGGCTGTTAGAGGAACCATGTGAGAACAGAGATGCAGGGGCAATACAGCCATGTAATGTATGTTTAACGGGGAGAGATATGTTTCTCCCAGATGCAAGTTCCCAAATCTTCCAAGAAGATCTCAGAATTAGGGAAGGCTGACAGAGTTATGCTGTGCCATAGAGAACAATGTTTGTCAGCACAGCAGATAAAAAACAAAGTAGCCAGTTATTCTATAAGTAAAAACAAATGAAAGAATTAGGCACTTTACACAACCTTTATTAAATGTTTGCAGTCCAAGGTATTGTCATTTGCATGCTCAAGCTTGGCCTGAGAGTGGGCTAGGGCTGGTTTGTTGACAGTCTTTGTCAATGCTCAGTCTGGGCAGTCTGCCAAACGACAGCTGATAAGGGTTAGAGGCACACAGCAAGCAGTTCTTGCAACAAAGTAATTACTTATTTTACTCTAGTAAGGAAACAGTCTTACACAAATATGAAGAAAACAACAGTCCCAGCAATATTTATAAATCAAAGACAGTCAACACAATCCCAAATCAGAGACATGGCGGGGAAATGGGTGGAGGCACAGCAGGGACAACAGGCAGAGACATGGCAAGAGAAACAGTCAGTTAACCACCAACAAGTTCTGGAGGGGAATGGCTCGGCTTTTATAGGTTCAGAGATTAGCACAGCTAGTGCTTGATTAATTGTTGTTTGTTTTAAATTCACTGGGATTGGCAGAAGTGTTCCCTTTGGTGCCTATGCTGGGGGAAGGTGGGTATCGGTAAGTTATCTTCCATGTCAGAAGAAATGGGACTTTCTGCTGGGGCTGGCACTGCCTCCTGTTCTGTCTCCGGGATGGGTGGTATTGTCTCCTCCTGTTCAACAGGTTCTGCTGTTTAAGTCTCTGAGTCAGCGTCTATGCCTAGGTCCTGGGAGCAAGGCATGACAGTCTTGACTTTTTTGGATTTTTTTTCCTGATAGTTGTGGTAGTTCAGATTTGGGCAGAGGAGTTAGCCAACTTCTCTGTCCATTTCTGGTGTGATAGCATGGCATCTGTCCATGTAACTAATTCTATGTCCTCTAAGTCCCCATAGATCATGTGCCTAGTTAAGGCTTTTGTTTCACAAGGTCTGCACTATAATATTTTGCTTATCCATATGGCTGGTGTGGATAATGTGATGGCTGATGCTCTTTCCTGCCTATAGGTGGAGCACTTCAAATGGTTTTTCTTGGATGCAGACTCTGGTCCTATTTGGAAGCCTGCAGACCTGTGAAGCCTTGGAGGGGTGAGGTTGTCAGACCAGGTGGTCTCTCTGTAACCACTAGCACTGAGAGGATTTATCAAAAGGCTGGGAGGGAGTTCAAGAGCTTTAGAATGGTTAATGGTTTTGGCCTTTCCATGTTGATCATGTCCTACAGTACTGTGTTTCCTTGAAGGTTAAAGGGCTGGCTCCACAGTCCATTTGGACTAGGCTGTTGACCTTGGCTTTTGCAGCTAAAGTACATGAGCATGAGGATGCCACCTGTGACTTTAGGATATGCAAGGCCTTGGAGGTGTGGACTGGGGAAAGGATGCAAGTGGCTGTCTAGCATGAGCCATTATCCTCAGAAGTTCTTAAAGACCTAAGTAAAATTTGATCTGTCATTTGTAGTTCAGTTTATGAGCTACCCTTTTTCATGCAGTGGCACTGACCACACTTTGGAGGGCTTTGGATGTTAGTGATTTGAGCGACGGTCAAAGGGGATACCTCATGTTGAGTTGTGGTCTTTGGGGACTTAATTCTGTTCAAGGAAGAGGTGTTTCTGAGGATTAGGCACTCCAAGACTGATGAAGAGAATGGCAGGAGCATCAGTGAAGCTGGGATTGTGTGCTGACCCTACATTGTGCCCAATTCATGCTCTTCAGCATTATGTACATGTTAGTAGGTGTCAGGCCTGGGTTTCTTGCAGATATTAGATGTACAAGCAGTTAAGCCTTGCACGTATACCTTCCAGATTGAGGTTGCCTCTCCAGCTTTTAATGGGCTTTTGCTCACAGTCTGTAGAACATTGGTCACTGCAGGTCAGTGATAGTGAAGAGGTATGTGAATCCTCTTAAGTTTTGAGGGTGTTATCAAATACTAACATTGTTGTTCCTTGTCTTTTCTGATTAGTTCCCAGGTGCTGTTTGGCTATAAAAGGCTTCCTGATTTGAAGCCATAATATAGTTTGCTGAGCAGCACATTAGGCCTGAAATTGCCATTCTGGGGCTTAACTGGGATTGAATGACTTAGCCACTGTCGAGTGACTTGGGAGAAGAGACCTCTGTTGGAGTGATTTGTTGCCTCTTCTTTTTCAGGAGTGGACTGGGCCTCTTCTTCATGTTTGAGTCATTCACTTTAGTGGGAATGGCTTGGGCTTGCTGCAGGATAAGGCCTTGATTTGACAAGCATTGAGTGATTTTTGTCTTATACAAAGTTATTGGTCTGGAGCATCTACCTACCTATCTATCTATCTATCTATCTATCTATCTATCTATCTATCTCTATTTCATCCTGTCAACTTTGGTGGCATGTGGGTGACCCTTGATGCATTGACCTTACCTGTAGTAGGGCAAATAGGGAAATTCATAACACCATAAGGGGGTTGGGCCAATTTCCTGTATCCCACCATAGTTTTCTGATGGCCAGAATGCTAATGGAGTGATGGTGTTTATTTGTTGGAGGATGCTAATATGTTATTTTTGAGGGAGTTACCACAAGGGTTGAGGGCCATGTTGGCTGTCCTGGTAGGGGAAAGGAACAAAGATAGGCTTGTCCTTTGTGGCAGGTAATGAGGAGAAGAATATAATGCTTCAGCGTATACCTTTGATACCCTTTTAGTGTAGGGCAGGGCTCTCAAAATTCCTCTTTAGATCCTGTGATCCAGGGTTTGGAGAAGGCCATCCTTGAAGCTAACCTGGGATTTGGGCTCTCGCTTGTAGAGTTCTGTGAGTTGTGTGGGAGTCCCCTGGGTTTACCTTCCAGTTATGGTCAGCTGGGTAGCAACCCAGTTGTTGGACTTCCCTTGAGGCTTAGGTGTTTCACCTGAGGGAAGGCTAAGGAGGTAGTCAAGGAATGACTCCTAGCCTCAGTTGGACCCATGTCAAGTTGCTCTCCGTTTCCAGACCAACACAACATAAATAGGTTAGGTCAAAGAAAGTGGCCCTTATTTAACCCAATTTTCTGTGTCTGGTCTTGTTATTCCATGATTGGTCATCAAATAAATGCAGTGTGGTTAAAAAAAAAGTTTTACCCCTATTCAAGCCACAGAGGATGAATTCTTGTTCATGCCTCTAATTAAGTGTGCTGTAATTGAAGAAAGGGTGTATCAAATGACATGTGCTTGTTTTTAAACCAGCACAGGATTTTGTGGTGTTTCTCTGCTACCTCTTCCTAACACTTCCTAAAATTGTGTGCTCATATGTGTATGTGCACGCATACACTTGTGTCTATATGTGATGTCAGTGAAGAGGAAACAGGGTGAAGTTTGCTTTGTGTTACTCTAGGGCCATCGCTGCTGCTTGCCTTCTTCAGATGTGGTCTATTTAATCTCCTGTAGTGTGGGAAATTATGTTCAAAGTCACTGTGATCCTGTGTCCACAGTAAGTTATGCAAGTAGTGACAAGTACATGCCATAAGGTCTTGTGATTATATCTGTAATGTGTTGCTGGAGGTTGTTGATCAAGAGAGTCAGAAAGAAAAACATTATTTTCAGGTGTGAAAAAACTATCACCTTTATCAAATAATTTATCTTGCATTTCTCCCAAGGTATTGCAGCCTTAAAAAAGAAGGGGGGAGCTTAGGAGGTTAAAGTTCTAGCATTCCACAAAGATTGAAATTTTATGCAATTATGATGTTTTATTAGGTACTACTATTAAAAACAGCAAAATAATCACACTCATGTTGGCCTTTTCTAAAGCTTGTATTCAGCTTTACAAAGTTTTTTTAATTATCCTATTTATATTATTTTGGGCCTCATTTTCAAAAAAATCTGGAAGTTCTCAATATTGACACTGACTATTGCTATGAAATTTGTTTGGCAGTTGGGATCTATTATAGGATTGCTGTTATTATGCCAGACCATGTGCATTACAAATAGATGCTTAGAACAAAAGTGATAAGTTTAGAGAACGGCATATCTTTGGGGAAAGAACTATGGCTTTATTTCTGGGCTTGTAGCTGTCTTATATAAACACGCTAAGTTTCATTTTTGTATTTAAGACAGTTTTATCTCATATTTCAGTTTTTTTTAAATTATCGGCTTTCAAAAATTCTCATGTTTCAATTCTTAATTTCTCAATTTTCAAAAACCACCACTTTTATACACCTCCCATAGTATCCATCAGGCATGGCCACTGGCTTCAGGAATCTGTAGTCCGAAAGAGCAACTTTTCCAAGCTCTGTCAGAATCTGTACTCTTATGATCTAGCCTATGATCTAGCCTATAAAGCAATTGCTAGGCACCAGCACTCAAGGGTCACATATAATTCCCTTCCACCAGTTTTGCTCATTAGGTCTCCACAGATATCACCAAAGGCTTTGTGTCCTTGGAGTACTGCTGTCCATTTTGCTTTCTCCTAATGTCACAATGCAGTTGGCAGCAGGGCTGAGCTTGGTAGGAATACCACACAAGCAGCAAATAGTTCCACTACCAAACTCATCAGTGACCTCTGCCATGGCAGCAACACAACAACTAAAACTAGTCCAAAAAGTAATGCTTCCAAGCTCTGGGTTCTGTTCCATGATACCTCAGCATAGTTACTTGTGGAAAAAGATGTTTTTCTTCATTTTTAAAAATCGCATTTTCTTTATTGAAATATTTATATGCTGCCTAATATCTCAGGGCAGAGTATAAGAAAATCAGCTTTACCAATTTAAACAATATAGAAGTATGGGAAATAATTTAAACTTATTAAAAGCATTTTGAACCATCTGAGAAACTAAAACAAGAGTTAAAATGAGTTTAAAACAGTTTCACACAATTTGAACATATAATGCATACATATTTGTATAAAATCAATTAGACTCCAAAGACTTTAATTAAAAAAAACATGTTTTTGCTTGGTAACAGAATGACATTGGTGTTGGCACCAATTGGGTGTCTAAGGGGAGGGTATTTACATCAGTGAAGATCATTTCCCATGTTCTCACACAGTGTATTCCATGTCCTGGTGGAACACAGAGGTGGTCCTTTTTTGCAGCTTGGGCAAGTAGATGGGCTCCTTCAACTTTCAAGGTCCCAAACCATTTAGGACTTGAATGGCATTACAAAAACCTTCAATACAGACCATAAGTATATTGACAGCTGTGTGTGTGCTTCACTTTGACTGTGTACCATGTTAATTGCTGGTCACTATTCTTGTTCTTGAAAACAAGAAGGAAGAAAGATAATTGATTTCCTTTGTGGACTGACCAGTAGAGCTAACAAATAAGTTCCAAAATTAGCTGTCCTTCACAGTGTGAGTTGAAAGGTATGTATGCAGATGATTATGAAGTTCTGAGACTCATGTAAAACTTGATTAAGTACGTTGTCCTCAGGCTTCCTAAAATCTAGCAGAATTCATTCTTCAGTGACAGAGGAAATCTTCTCTTTCAGCTGGTTCAGATAATCAATATGTGACCTGAGTGCACAGTGACCACATGGGAAATGAATGCTCATTATTATGTTGAATGAAGTGTGATTTGATCACTCTGTTGAATGCTCACCTGCAGTTCAGTGTGCAATGAAGTGTGTGGACAAATGTACTCCCTGAAGTGTGTACTGTGCCACTGTCTTGACTTGTGGCAGAAATATCAAACACCCATTTTACCTTGCAACCTGTTGCAATTCACGATCACCTTGCAGTGGCTGCTCACTAGCCCTGTGAATATCCTCTATTCAGTTAGCTGGGGTTAAGCCACATGGAACTCTGTAAGACCTAGTTTTAAGTAATCACATACAGGGTGGGCTGTAAGTCTCTTATGATTTCAGGATCAAGTAATCTGAATGTATGCTACTTGCCTAAATTAAGGCCTTAGCCATTATGAAAACAGAGCTCCTTTAGAAAGGCATTATTTTCACAAATAGCTTGTGAAGAACTTTTAAGTCTTGGCATCTCAAAAAGTAAGCAATATCCCATTCAGCACATTTTTAACTGTAAACCAAAAATTTTTTTTAAAAAAAATTCCCAATCAAAATCTGAGGAATTTTCCAAAACTGAAATTAAGTAACCTAAATTTTCTTGTGTTTTTAATGCAAAACAAATTCTGATTTAGAAAACATAGATTTCACTAACCAAAGGACATGTTTCACCAGCAGTTCTTGCAGAACACAATTTTCAAGCTGGGATTTGAATTCCTGAGCAAATGTGATCTGGGATTGGTAAGCATGATTGTTATTGTTACTGTAGCTGACACTTTTAATGTTTTTTTTTTTCATTTTTGCATGAGGGTGGCGATCGGTATTTGTAATGCAGTGAGGGGTTATGTATACTTTTTGAGTGCTGCTTCACTTACGACTTGCTTTCCCTGGGCAAGCTACTTTTGCTGGGGGTAAGACAATAGGGTTAAATAAGGCAGCAGTGACTCCAAGTATTTTTGGTGGGGAAAGGGAGATTGAACCAGATGTGTTTAGTGGGCCTTTCCTGAGCAGCCCACATCCTCCTCCTGAGCACTATTCATTTGGATCCCAAGGGGAGGGAGAGAGAGAGAGAGAGAGAGAGAAGGGAATCCTGCACTTTCTAGAGATGTAATTATTCACTAATTTTGTTCTTGACAGCCAAAAAAGTCTTTGAAAAATATGAATTTTCTAAAGCTTCTGAAGTTCAGAACTGATTGGACAGGAAATTCACACATGCCATAAAGGCACA
>CAOKZL010002888.1:70000-147422 GCA_948472985.1 Iguana delicatissima
AGTTATTAACCATACATCTCCTGCTTTCTATTTTCTATTACTTCAGTAAATCTTATCTTTCCTTACATCTGATCCAATCAGTCACACATTTCCATTCTCTTTCGAATTGCTGTATAGAGCTATCTCTCAACAAACTAGGAAGCTTTTCTATCTCTCTCACATCCATAACTCTGAGTTTCCATTCTTCCGTAGAAAGAAAATTTCATTTTTTAAGGACTACTGCTTTTCAAAGATGGAAGTTTGACTATCCATATATTTGAATGTGTCTTCCTTCAAAATAACTAAAATGTTCAAGCTAACTTTCTTCCTGAGAAACAATGTTTCTCATACACAGATAGTCTTTCTTTTTAATATTTGAGGAACTTAAAACTGTCCTCTGAGAAGGTACAGTATAGCAAGAGTTCCACCATGCGACTCTCTGATCTTATAGTTCAGCTCTCATTTATTCAGTGTCTTCTTGAATTTTGAAACTAATTAGCCAGTACTGTGTTTGCTCCTCCATTGAAAATGGGGCTGAGAACCCACAGTGTCTTCATTGACAAACTCTTCTTTTCCTTCTGTTCATATCCGTGCTACCCAAGAGGGCATAACAGACAGGTTGCAGCCCAGCTGCTGGTTAAATATTTTAATATTCACTGATGGGCAAAGTAGCATGAAGAAATTTAATATATCCTCAAACGTAAGGGCATTAATGGCTCCATAAAATGTAGATGTATTCTTAATTTATTCAAGTCACTGCACACACAGGCGGCTTCTTTTTTTTTAAGAGAAACACATCTCGCTGATAATGAGCATGAACATGACTAAAGGACTGGATAGGGGCAAATCTTAGGCCATTTCCGCACTAGCCTGTTATAGCGTGATGATTCCACTTTGAACATCCTCTGGAATCCTGGGGTTTGCAGTTTTGGGAGGGGCCGGCTGGTCGGCCCCTCCCAAAACTGCAAACTCCAGGATTCCAGAGGATGTTCAAAGTGGAATCATCACGCTATAACAGGCTAGTGAGGAAATGGCCTTACTCTTTCCTTTGCTAGGGCATTAGTATCATTTTCTCAGTTTAGTTCAGTTCTTTATCCTAGCTGGAGATCCTGTCTCTTAGAAAACTGATCCAAGGCATTCTCAAACCCATGGACATACTGAGTATCCTAAGTATATTACTTATGGGTTTCTCACACCATCATCCTATAGCCTTTGCTAAGATGGATCTCTGCACTGAGGAGACATTTTGCAAACACAGCAAGCAGCTACAACTTATCTCTGTGGTGCCCAAAATTTGCAGTACTCTCTACAGCTCTGTTTGCCCATATCAATATGCCTAATTATGACTCGCTCTCTTAATTAGTCACGCTATTTCAGTGATATCTGCTGCAGTGGCTGGGTGGCTTTCATAGATCATAATTGGAGGGTGTGTTTTTTTTCTTCCAGCCAAAGATTGAACTAAGCATGTGTGAAGATTTTGTTCATTCCACTTTTTTGAGTGAATTTATTTTTCACAGTATATAATTATATCACTATAATTCCACCTTAAGTGCCATGGCAGCACTATGTGGAATCTTGGGATTTGCCATGTAGGGAAAGGTATTAAAAATTCACGTAGAAAGCCAACACAGTGTAGTGGTTTGAGTGTTGGATTCTGAAGATTGAGGTCTGACTTCCTGCTCGGCCATGAAAACCAACTTGGTGACTGTGGGCAAATCACACTCTCAGCCTCAGAGGAAAGCAAAGGCAATCCCCCTCTGAGCCAATCTTGACAAGAATGCCCCATGATAGGACTGCCTTAAGGTTGCCATAAGTCAGAAACAACTTTGAAGGCATACAACAGCAACAGCAATTTAGAATTCTCAGCCAGAGACTTCTAACGCCTCTTCATACCGCAAAGCCCAAGAATCCATAGAATGCAGTCATGGCAACTAAATGTCCAGAATTCCTCCGCAACTAGCCATGCTGACTGGGGGCTTTTGAGAACTGTAATAAATCAAAAATGCCTTTCTCAAGCACTGCCTAAGATGCATATCAGAACTCAGTTCTCCTTTAGATTTTACTCTTCTGTGAGTTTTGTAACACAGTACATTCAAAAATGTATATTTGGGGAAAAAATAAATTGAGAGAAAAGTATAATAAATTGAGAAGACACATTCACAAACTCATGACATACATAAATGCATTTTTTGTACTGATTTCTTTTTCCCATAGGAAATCTGATTAATGCTAAGACTAGAATGGAATGGATTTAGGAATGAACACATTTGAAACTGACATACACTGGAAGTAGATTGATGGATCACATTGAACCTAGGACTTTTTGCCTATGACACATGTGCTCTGTCATAGCCCTTTCCCTGATCTATGCCTGCTTCTTAACATCTCAGTTTCAGAATGTATGTTGTCAAGCTTAAAGTCAGTGTGTAGCACATGGTAATTAAGATGACTAAGATGTAAGGAAAAATGACTGAGAGGAGTGAATGTGTCAAAGGATTCCAAAATTGTGAGCAATGTGGGAAGAACACATCTGGAGCAATTATTACCTCAGAGTATTGTCTGGCAATGACTATCCAGGGTTTCAGGCAGAAGTCTTTCTCAGTGTTATTGGAGATGAGGAAGAATGAAGTTGTTGTGCTCTAATGCTTAGAGCATAAACCCATGAGGTATGTATTGCAGGGTTGTTCATTTTGATTTGGAGAGATGACCATTTTATAGAATTATCTGCCATTTTTGTATTTTATAATAAATTTTTAAAATGTTGAAAATCGAAGTGTTAGTAACATGTTAATGATGAATAATGTCACTTGGTGCTCTTGCCACTAACAAACAATGGATTACCTTTTTAGAAAGTAGCGCTAACACTAATGTGTTACTATTTGAGATAATGCTTACAAGCTCTGAGGATGACCCACCAAGGAACATAGCAGATGTCTCTTTTTAATTTTTTGTTGCCTGCCTCGGAGTACAAAAGCAAGTGGTGGCGATTGATGGAGCACTAGGAGGTTACTGCATACAAAGGGTGATATCCAGGCTGGCATGACTCACAGTGGTGGTCCATGGACTGATGCTGACCTTTGAGTTATTGGCTGCCATCTATGGTAAATTACCAGAAAAGGAAGAACTAGTTGTTGTCAATGGCACAAATATGATGTTTACCCTTGGCACAGTGGGGAAAAAAAAACCTTGCCAGTCCCCACATCATATACAGGCTTCCCTCACTTATCTGACAGGTTAGGGACCAGAACACTGTCAGAAAACAGAATTGGTTGACAAGCAGAACCCATACACTCTACTATAGGGAGCATGAAGGACTTACAGAGGTTCACTTGGGACCAATCACTCATATCGGCTGCTTGCAAAGTCTCTCAGCTGGTTTAACACCTTCCTCTGCCCCCCAACCACATGCATGCAAGTGGTTCCAAATATGCCTCTGTAGGCAAGAAGAACTGATGAAAGAGCAGTGCCTCCATCAAATTAATGGAACTTGTCCTTAGTTTAGAAGCTTCAAAAGAGCGAGTCACCAGATAACGGAGCATCAAAAGGTGGAGGCTTCTTGCAGCTTAAGAAGTACTGATCTAGGTAGATTGCAAGTTATGCAAGCCTGATTCTGAGTGATCAAATGTATGTCAGCTTAATTTTGGTAATCTGTATTCAACCTTCTCTGAACCAGTTTTTGCAGCAGAACCAAAATATACTGTAATTAAGGTTATGGGGGAAAAGCTTCCAATAATCACAGTGCCATGGGACTTAAAGGGCAGCATCCTCTTAGTGCAAATAATTATGGCTTATGGACTCAAGTGTCTCTTTTCAGATGGGCTTCAAGAAATTATCATCCAACCCTTTATTCTCCTTTCAAGACTTCCCCCACAACATGGCAGTTGTCAAAGTCTAGAAGGGGCTGCTGCCACTGCTACTGCTTATTGGTAGGTGACAGAGGGAAGGGGAGGCAATTCAGGTGATGAAGATGTGGCTGCTCTGATCTCCCAGGGGAAAGAAAAGATGTGTGCATTCTAACTGTGAGTGCACTCTTGTTTCATTCCCCTTTCAAACTGAAACCAGCTGCTTTTTCATTGTCTAAATGGTCTCCACCCCTCACACTGGTAGGCAGCCACTGCCACGGCTGTTACTCCTCTTGTGGTTTGACAGCTGTGAGGTTGATATGGAAGGCCATTGACCTGCACAGATGGAGAGTTACATTCCACCTCTTCAATGTAGGAATCTTGGCCCAAATGTGCATCCTTATATCCATATCAATAAATGTCAAACTATGAAGACTCTTTTGTGCCTGTGTGTGTATTTAAATGATGCATGCATCCTTAAAGAGATCTCCAAATTTGATTATAAAAATATATGAGACCAAAGAACTAAGAGTTTTAGGAGAGCATAAGACCAACTCTTAGAATGAAATCTATGAACAAAAGCAAATGTGTGCATGTGTCTGTGTGTGTTTAAGAATAGTAGGAAGACAAAAAGACCATTGCAATACATTCGAGAAAGAGAGGTGGCTGAAGCACCCATTTGGAAGAAATGATGTACCCAGAAAAAGATTTAGGTGTTGAGGAAAAGAAGCACCTACTGACACAAAGAGATGCTGTTAAATGTCACTGATGTGCACTGACATTTTTCGATACTGCAGAGTTCCTTTTAAAAACTGCTTGACCTAAAACAAACAAATCAACAAACTGTTAGAAATTCATTTCTCTATCACCATCTGTCTTTCACCCTTTGCTTGACAAGATATCAATGGCAGATAACTTAATAGTATCCCCAGCAATTTCATATGCTGACTTCTTAATGCCATCAGTGGGAGTATTGTTGAGTCTTGCTTCATAAAGGTGAACTGATTGTGTTATTTGGGTCCTTGGAATCATTCTTTCAATTCTACAGGGGACTTACCAGAGATGTCTCCCAGGGAGCTTCTCGTGTGACTGGCCCTAAGATCAAAAGTGCCCAACATATTGTTTGGAAAAGTTAACTTTTTTTTTTTTTTTTACCACAGTTCCCACAATCACATAGCCAGCATGGCCAAGATGCTGTTCACCCAGTTCTGTCCTTGTCTCCATCCCTTTTGTAATGTGATCAAATGGTTCTTTATGACAACAGTCGTAGAGTGTCAATTTAGGCAGTGTGCAAATAACATTTTACACTTTGTGAGGCAGAGTGGTGGGGAGGGCTTGGACCTCATGGACTACGCAGTCACACTTCTTGCCTAGGTGTTTTGAGATGGGAACATTTGATGATTTGGTGTGCTTCATCTTTGCAGGCTGTTAACAGTTCACAAGAGTCAGTACTGAAGCAGTGACTGGCAAAATTTTCTCAAGCCTGACTGAGAATTAGAAGTCAATAATGGAGAAAAAAATTTAAGTCATTCTGTGACTCCTTCACCAGATTGGTTAAATACCTGAGCTGGAGAAGGGAGTTGGGATGGGGGGCTTGACAATTGTGTGGCCTCCCAAGAGAATATTCTGAAGATTCTTCAGCATTTGGCTAGGGTTGCTTCCCAATAATATCTGGAGGACTGTACAATTCCCAGCCCTGGCTTAAATCCAGTTGTCAGCTCCAACTAAATTAGACCCAGTGAATAAATGGAATTTACAGAGCTACTGACTTAACCAGTTTCAGTGGGTCTACTTATTTGGCAGTTGCATTTAGGCCTATTCTCATGAATCCTGCCCATTCCTAAAATCCCTCTCCATTAACTACCAAAGCATTTCTCTCATACTTTCAAGAGTGCACAATTGCTTGGGGTGGATTATGTCAATTCCCCCTAAGAAGACCCTGTAGGGGACATACGCTTTGCCCTCATACTTGTCAAATTTTTAAAACTTTTTTTTGGGGGGGGAAGGGTGGTAATAATGAAGATGGTGGTAATGATGATGATTTGATATGTTCCTTTATCCCCTCAGCCTTCTGGTTCACTTCCTGTTTTTAAAAAGAACTCTCCAAGGACTCAATGGTCTGGAGTAACAAAAACCATGGTAATATATCATTTTTGGTCTAAATCTGGCAGAGGGTGTGTTGGTGGCGTTGAGGGCTCTTAAAATGGCTTTAGACCACATTTCCCCCACTCTCTTTATTGGCAAGCAGGGATGGCATGCAGGCAGTAGCAGCAGTTCTATGTTGAAGTGAGTGAACCTGTCCATTCTCCTACATTTAGACTTTCCATCCTGTTTATGAAGACATTTCCAAACTTTGTTAAATCTTGAATGTATTTCCCCCTCTTCACATAGGCTAAATTGGGATTTTCCAGCACGGAGAGGACACTGCTTGCTTGCCCTATGGATTTAAAAGATAAAGAGCCAGGGGAAAGTGTCAGATGTAATTCAGTGCCACAAACACAGTTGGATATACAGGAATTCATTGTCAGACCCTGAACAGTTAAACTCTAAATGCCTTCTGGTTGGAGGGATGAATCTTGTCCACTTTACTTTCACCTACAACTGGAGATGGGGAAGAATGAAGTTGTTGTGCTCTAACACTTAGAGCATATACCCATGAGGTATGTATTGCAGGGCTGTTCATTTTGATTTGTAGAGATGACCGTTTTATAGAATTATCTACCATTTTTGTATTTTATAATAAATTTTTAAAATGTTGAAAATTGAAGTATTAGTAACATGTTAATGATGAATAATGTCACTCCTTTAAAATCTCAATTTCTTTTTGTCCCACTGATGAAGGAATTTGAACATTTTGGCAACTGCTTCTCTGAAAACAAAACAAATGTGAATTCTCATCCATTCCACAATCATGTCAGGAGGGATGAGGAAACAAGAAGGAGGATGTTGATGATGATGATGAAGATAAAGGTGATAATTTCTTCCTGCTTTCTTTCCTCATTGCTGTTGTGGTGTAGTGCAAAATATCATGATTTAAGGCACAGGTGGGCTCCAAAGAACAGAAGCTGTTGTATAGACTATGTGCCTTATTCTTCTCCACCCTCTGCTGCCATCCCCAATCACTAGTAAAAGTGAAAATGTTAAATATGGCTGGATAGCCACTTCTATCAGAGGTACTTTTGATTTTTTTTAAAACATGGGATTGCAAAGGAACAAAAGTCTGTGATCAATGCCCGTGTGGCAAAAACAGAGATCTGCCATGTGATACCAATGTGGCAATGTTGTTCTTTGGCAGAGAAATTACATTGTCATAGTTACAACACTGGAATACCATTATAGACATGGTAAGACGTCTGTCATTCATATGATCACTACCAGACAAAGCCAATTTGCTGACAATTAACAGCCACAAATGGTAATTGATTAATTCATCATTGTTATCATATCATCATCATCACCACCACCACCACCATCCAGACTTCCCAAACTCAGTGGTCCTCCCACCATCTACAAACATATGACAGTGATGTAGTCAGCAGAGTCCAAAGTCACAAGAACTTGCCTTCTCGGTGTGAGCTTCATGGATTAGCTTACTTTGAGCAATTCAAAGCAGCAGCCTTTGCTAAATTACCTGGTGTCCCCATGAGCTGTGGAAAGAGATTGGTTACGACCTAGTTCTCTGTGACCCATAGAGCTGACAAAAGTAACTCAAAGCTAAGTTATTTCCTCTTGAGTGTTATGCAGTGGAGTGGCCCACAGCAATAAGTACCTAAGTGACATAAGGGACTTGAGAAAGCATATATAATGAGAGATGATAGCTTTTTTAATAGCTTCTTTTAAAGAATTAAAGAATATTACATAGGAAATAGGATAACTGAGACACAATGAGCTAGAAAATATGAGCTCTCTCATTAGGGGATCATTGAAGGCACTCTGCTGTGGGTTGCTGTTTTATATAGTTATTGGGATTTTTTCTCTATGTATTCTTTAAAAGTCAAAGATTTTTCTACCTTCTCCCTCAGCAAAATTCCCTCATGTACAGGTGTGGTTCTTGTCACATCAGTAATTCTGCTCTGAACAAGCAGAAAATGGATTCATCGTATGGACACCCCAAAAAAAAAAAAAAAAGGAGGGAAGGAGAGAGGGAGGAAGCTACCATGTATGAGACCATCAACGTCTTCATTTAAAATCTGAAGAAAACATGAAACTAGGTCTCCAAAGATCTTTTTACAATGATTGGAGACACTTTGTTAAAAAATAAAAAACCTAAAATAAAATTTGGATTGTTGTAGAAACTTGCATTTCTAAACATAGGAGAACATGAAGGTTCAAGGGGCGGTGAGGATTTTTTGGCAATTCTGAAAGTGTGCATTAGCAAACAGAATTGTTGTTGTAGGAAAATTCAATCTGTTGATTTCACTTCATGGTGGACTCTTTGCAGTCTATATCATTTCCACTCCACTTCACTGATGGTGGAAAAGCTTTTTTCATGGTTTATTTAGCAGAAAGTCATTTTGATTAGCAAGATGAGTAATACTTTACAGCTGTTTGCAATTACTGCATCTGTTCTATCAGTGGGTTCAGCTATTGGAGACTGTATTGACAGACCTGCAAAATGCAATGGAAAAGGGTACAAGAGAGGACATGAAGAAATGCTTCACAGATCCCCTCTTGCCAAGAGAAAACAACACCATGTTATTCTCAGATCTATGTGACAAATCCCAAGCCTAAAACTGAATATGTTTGAAGACAAGTACTTGTTCCAATGAACAAGAGGATTACACTATAATGCACTCTTTGGCCTAAATCTTAATTGGTTAGTATCACCTAGCATAGGCCCATAGAATCAATTGTTGAACTATGAAATGACATATAGCTTAATACCACTGATTCAATGGGTGTGCTCTAGTTGGTACTAATACTAGGATTCAGGTTTTTATGTGCAAAGCAATTTTCAGATCTCCCTTAGCATCAGGTGATCTGGGGCAGGGATGAAAATAATCTTTGGGCCTGAGCTGGGGTAGGGGCCCGTTCAAGTCACAAGGCTAGGAGACACATTTGCACTTGGCTAGCCTTCTTATCATGGAGCCTGGCCAGGTTCAAGCAAAAATAGACCACAGGAGGCTTGCCGATTGCAAGCATGAAAGAGGGGGAAATTCCTTACCCTGCATTACCCTGCCTCTTCTGCAAATCCATGTAAGTTTAAGAAGTGTAACCATAGTTATTGTGTCCAGGATGGCCTTCCAAATAGATGGCATGTGCAATGGGGACAGCTGTAGTCAGCTGAGGAAATGTTGTTAGCAAGCCAGTTTCCATATATGGTAAATAAATATAAATACTATAAGCCTGCAAACCAAGAGTGGTGAAACTGTGGTCCAGGGCTGCCTGCAGCCCCAGGGCTATTTTTGTGGCTCTTGGCCACCCTAGGCTTCTCAGATCACATTTTTTCTGCTCCCCCTCCAAAAAGAGGGCAAATTGCCTCTTGTGAAAGCTTCTGGCAGCAGCAAGTCACCTTTTATTTAGGTTCCATGGGTCCTTACACTATTTAACATCAAAATGACTGTTGTTTTTCCCCCCAAAACCAGAACTAGATTTTCACCCCCTTCTGTTCTGGGCGTTTTCTAATTTAGGAGGACTTTTTTTTGTGTGTGTGCTCTGGTGGGGTCCCAAGGATAGTAATTTTTTTCCCTGCATTAGCCACACTTGCCCACCTCAAGCATAGAATCATAGAGTTGGAAGGGATTACAAGAGCCATTCAGTCCAACCCCCTGTCATGCAGGAATAGACCGCTAAAATGCTCCTAAGAGATTGCCACCCATCCTCTGATGAAGTCTATGTAAGTAGACTATTTCTATGGCCACTGCCAGACTCTAAACCTGTTATTCCATTTCCACTTTTTTTCAGGGTGAGCCAGCCCCATCATTAGGCAGGCTGAGCCAACTGCCTTTGGCTCAATAGTAGAAATCTGTCTTATAGGACAAAGCTCTGTGTATTCCTTGGCCTAGTCTATACCTGTAAACTATCCCAAAAGTCTTGTGTATGGGGGAAATTGCAGTCCCACTTGCCACTGCTGAAGTGAGATTTACCTTCTAGTCCAAAAGTGTCTGCCCATGGAATGGAAGAAGCACTATCTTGTCCTTTGCCTCACACAACCAAGATGCATCTAATCTAGCACTGAGTGGAATTTCAGCCCCTCTTTTATGGTACCATTTGTTCCTCCTAACAGAGGAGTATCATTGGTGTTTGGAAGTGGCAAAGTCACAGCTCTTTACTTGCTTTTTGACAAGGAAAATATTTTTTAATGGGTCCACAAGGGCTGCCATATTTTACTCCGCTTCCTCGTCCCACTGGTATGCCCTAACAACACTATTGTTATGTAACATGGTTCCCAAGCATAACTGGGCCACATTTTCAAATGGAACAACAGTCTAGCTTGAGTGGTGGCTTAATTAAAAATAAAAAAGTTTTTTTAAAAACTCTATCACTGTGTTGAAAAGTAAGTCAACAAACAAAAAAACAAAAAAAATCACAAAAATATTTAAAAATTCAAAAAAGTATAAAATATGGTATTAATTAATAATGAAATTAATATATCCAATCAATATACATAACAATTGATGAAATATAGAGCTGCATGAATACTTCAACTTACAACCAAAGAATAAACAAGCAAAGAGCACTAGCAAAAGTAATATAAAAAATAAACACACAAAAATCAAGATACATGGAACATGACCTCAGAACATAACTTGACAGAGAAAGTCAGTACAGAATAAATTAAGTCTAAAACATGTTGCAGTCATACAAAGTCTACTCTGTTTCTTCTTGTAACAAACAACCTCAAGCTGTAAGCAAAACACATTAGGTGCTGTAGGAATCCACGTTCAAGTTGCTGGCAAGTTTATAGCAGTCTGCTAATAGTAGGCAACAAAGAAAGTCTGCATCCAATCTAAAAGTGCTATGAAAATGAGCTGGGCTTTGGAGAAAGTTTTAACCAATGGCAGCTGGTGGCTTTAATGTCAGTGAGGAAGTGAATTTAGTTTTTAGTCAAATCTTATCCCTTGGAAGTTGCACGCCTTCAAGTTATTTTCGACTTATGGTGACCCTAAGGTGAACCATTGCAGGCTTTTCTTGGTAAGATGAACCTATAGTGGGGTTTTCTTGGTAAGATTGGTTCAGAGAAGTTTTGCCTTTGCCTTCTTCAGAGGCTGAGATAGTGTGACTTGCCCAAGGTGACCCACTGGGTTTCCCTGGCTGAGCAGGGATTCAGATCCTGGTGTCCAGAATCATAGTCCAATGCTCAATCCATTACAACATGCTGGCTCTTCAGCACATTGGATAGCTCTCTTGAAAATCCAGAGTGGATTCACTGATATAGACATCATCAGTCTCTGCTGTTTTTGACTCCTGCCCTAAATGCCAATATACTTTGGCCAAGCACAAATCCAGAAGGCTGCTTTGGCTTTGTTTCTAGGAATCTTGGGATAAGATTAGTACATTCAGGAATTACAAGGCTAATGCCTCACAGAATTTGACACAGTGCTCTCAACAGGCAAAGGTTTGACCCAGTGTGCTCAAAAAGTGAAAAAAAGGAGAACAAAACTGGGATAATGATGGCCTGGTTTAGGGACCCAGAAAATAAGGTCTGAGACAATTATCAGCATCTGATTATTATAAAAATCTTTTAGAAACTGAAGCTAATAAAGCTGGACAGAAGTTTGCTTCACAATCATGCACAATAAGGGAGGGCAGCATCTTCATATTACAATTCTTATTTCATCTGAGGTTGGTGGACAAGTTGATGCAGGTTTGTCTAGGAAAACATAATTTACTTTTGCCAGTGACAGCATTTTCAGCACTTACTTGAAAAAGCTGATAATCTGACATAGGGGAGTTAATAGATTACTGCATAGCATTTTGTTTGGCTAACAAGACAAGTGTTTTAAAATGATTTGGGGATTGTGCCTAATATATATGAATAGAGGTGCATTTTAATTTAATAACACACACATTCTTATTTACTATGTTCCTTTGTATTCATTATAATAAGGGGAAATATGAAAAAAAATTAGTTTGCTTATTCCAGTTCTACCAAAATGCCTGTATTCCTAGTATTGAGAAGTAGCTTGAGGAAGGAGCCCAGTTTTAAGTTTCAGTACACAATTCTGATGCAGTTTTGTAAAACAATTAAAAATAAATTTACTGCTATAAACGTTAGTATTATTATATTCATTACATGTACTCTTTTATTAGATTTATATCCCACCTTTCTGCTATCAAATGGCACTCAGGTAACAGCACTAAAATCATATAATAGTTCCTCTAATATTTGTTGGAAATGTAAGAACAAAGAAGGGACTTTTTTCATATGTGACGGATATGTGAAAAAGTAAAGAAATGTTGGATTTTGATACAGATTAATGGAAGATAAAGAAAAAATTAAGATTAATCTTGAACCAGAGATGTGTCTACTGGCGCTGATAGATGATCAGATAAGCAAAACTGACAGAAGAATCTTACAGTAGATGACTTCAGCGGCCAGGGTACTGTTGGTACAGAGATGTAAACAGATAGTGATCCCAACACAAGAAGACTAGATGCTGAAGATTTTTTACTTGATTGAAATGGATAACCTAACTGTGATGTTGAAGGATGGATTGATGAGTAATTAAAAAAAAAATAGGATAGAGTCATGATATTCTTCACTAAGCACTGGGAAAGGTTTTGGAAATTTAGGGTATGATTATAAATAGTGGTTATTTTGAACAGAAGTATTTTTATATTGGTTTCAGTAGCACAAACTAATTATATAAAAGCTATATATTAGTTTTACTATAGTTTCACTTACTATATCATTATATTATTATATTTGATAGCAATTTAGAGGAAGTTTATCAATATTTTAGCTGATAACTATCAACTGAGAAGATGAAGTCCAAGCAGTCTTAACACCTGTAATGTTGTATAGTTTTAGCTGTTTAGTGTGTAGTAAAGTTAGTTTAGACTAGTCTTACTTATGTGTAGTTTTGAAGGTGCTTCTTCCTATTTGTTGTTTTGTATACCCTTATTTATTGTTGTTTTATATGTTTAAATTTCTATGTGTTTCATAGAAATATTTTTGAAAATCAAATAAAAAATAAATGCCGTTAAAAGATGACCAGAATTCTGCGTTAAGGTTGTGCCTCTGTAAGTGGACTTCTGTACAAGGGAAGTAAAATTGGGCAGTTTCATAAAGTCCATATCCAGTAGAGAGGTGTTGTTACATTACTACATAGCAGAGCTGGCAAATTGCTTCATGTACACGCTAACATTGGTTCCGATGAACACCGGGCACTCTTGCAGGTGACTCAATACACATCTTTGAAATTCATTTAATGGAGATTCTTAGCACCTCTTCTACTTACCTAAGTATACTTAAAATTGTGTTAAGTAAAAGGTGATACAAGATTCTAGTCCTAACTTTAAAGCAATGGATAAACAAGGAAGATTCCCTCTTAACTTGGAACAGTTTAGCATAATTAAAGAAGAGTGAAGAAAGGTAGAAATGAGACCCCCCACAATCCAGCCGTCTATAACAAAACTCTGGTCACTGCACGCTGCCATCCTTGAGTGAATGGCCTGGTTTTACCTTGGTAGCAAAATGAGGCCAAAATAAGACTTCTGAATGATTATTTTCTATAATTGGGACATCATAGTAAAAAAGCACCCGCATGCCTAAATACCCAAAAGGCACTGGATCCCATCTGATCTTGGAAGCTATGCAGGGTCAGGTCTGGTTTGTACTTGAGTAGGAAAGTCTCAACAAATACCAGGTGCTGCAGGCTATATTTCAGAGGAAGGAACTGGCAAAAGTACCTCTGAGTATTTCTTGCCTAAGAAAACCCTATGAAATTCATGGGGTCACCATAAGTCAACAGATAACTTGAAGGCCCATACATACACATACACAAGTAGCAAAATGCATCCCTGCGCCTCTATATAATGTATTGTTCCTGCCCTCACGACATGGAGGAAGGTCCCCTCGGCAGATCTTCATGTTTTGGTGGTACATACAGAGAAAGGGGGTTGCTCTAATGTCAAGGTCTCAAGTTGTTTCTTTTACTAGTTGGGAAAGATCATGGAAGAGGATACACATTCAGTTGAGCTATCAAGTATCAATTTTGCTTGTCTACCCTGTATGACTATAAATGATCTGTGTGTCCCTATCTGTATCCCAAATAGATACGTATCATTACAAATAATAAGAGCTGGATTAAGAGGAAAGGTTTCCTATGCTGCCTATGATATTACTAGTGTAGTGATTCTTCTCCTTGTTTCTCTCTAATTGCTGCCTTTACCATCTCCTTCTCCTCTTCATCCGTTTTTTGACATAAACCAGCAATTCCTGCAGGTGCCTCTCAACCCCAGATATCAAAAAGGGATAGAACAGTGCTTCTTAAGCTATATGATGTGAAGGACCAGGAGGCTTTTCCACCCAAAGTGCCAGAAACATATGCTATATTTGTGCCAATTGACTATAACTCTTCCTCCCCCCCCCCCCGGAATCTCACCATAGACCAGCAGCCAGTCCAGATAGCACCACTCCAAGTAGAATTGGAATGGAGTAGTGATGAATGAATGGTCAAAAACAATATTTCTAAACTAGAGCTTAGGGGTAGGAAGGTGGGGATTGTGTCTGGAATATAACTCCAAAAATCTCTCTGTCGTTGTAGCAAATTGCCATGTTGACTGGGGGATTTGTGGAACTTTAGTCTCACAGAATAACTTTTCCAAGCTTTGTCAAGTACACAGAGCATATCATCATTTAGACATCATCTGATATCTCCCAAAGAAAAGGTGGATAGCAATCAGTGTGAAGTTTCAAAGATCAAGGAGCTGTTTTACTCTAACAAGTAATTGCTTAGTTTGTCTACCTGCATTTACATGTCTGTGCTGGCAAAGAGAGGACCTTCATTTGCTGATTGCATTCCTACAAGAAAAGAGGCATTTGAAGTACATTATTTCTTCCTCCTGATATGTGGCAAGAGCCTGTGGTCTCTTTAACCCCCTGCATGTTATGATGGCTACTGTGCCCAGCATTGATCTCATATGTTCCTCTTCCACAGCTGGCTGAGCAAATCAGCTCACAATTTGGCTGTCAGCATGGAGGTTATACTAATGTAGACACCCTTGGTGTTCTGAGTTCCAAAGGGATTTAAGTCTCTTTTACATTAGAACACCAGTTTATGCACTTCTTCTTGCTGACCTCATATGTTTGGGAAATAAAAAAATGGAGGAGCAAAGGTTGATTAGCTTTAATTTTTCCCTTATCATTATTATTTGCAAGCTAGTCCTGTGTACTGTTTCACAGACTAGCATGACAATTAGGAGATATCAATTAATTTTCTTCTTGGTTTCCGCTTTCCTCCTCAGTTTACTTTGCTATACCTTCTCTACAAAGCTTGTAAAACAATAGTTGACCCTTCATCTACAGTAAATGTTGACTAATTAGTGCATAATTAACACTCAAAAATCCCCACTTGTCAGTTTGAAGCAAATATGTCTTAGCACTTTTGCCTGGCTGTTGAAACGAACTAGTGGATTGACAACTCAAAGTTTCCTCTAGAGCTAATCTGAAGGATATTCTGAATATTAGTGGCTGGTTCACAGTTACTACAGGCTTCTATGCAATACTGGTCTCAGCTTTTGAGAGGTCCTTTGATACTGCCTGAGTGAAGCCACTTCTCACTTCTTCTCATGGCTGCTTTGTCAGGTTATAGACTTAACTTGCACTACTTCACAGATATGGTTTTCAAGTCCTGGGGAACCAGTTGAGGACTGTTGTGGTTCTGTAGGCCTCCAGAAAGAAAGAAGCATCTCAAGATGAGGACCACTGGAAGAGGAGGAATAAGTTTGATTTGTTTATGCAAAGTAGCTTTAAAGCTGGACACTCATCTTCATCTGTAGGGGCACTAGGGTTCTGTGGCTCTTATCAACATGTTTGTATGAAAGTACAGTGGAGCCTGTACTTTCTGGGGATTCCCCAGGAATGGAAAAAAAAAAAAGAAAGAAAAAAATGAAGCTTGTGTCCCATATTGTTAAATGGAGGTGACATGCATTTGGATGCTTCAGCACATCCATGTTCATGAGAACACCATTTTAGGTATAGGATGCAATGCACCACAACTGCTAGAATTTGCAGATCCAGAGGTCACATATACAGAGCATCCACTGTATGGTATTTGGGTAACATCAGTGCAACAGGAATGAAATGAGAAGAGCAGGGAAAAAAAGATGTTGGTTACTTGCACTGAGGTCCATTATGCCATTTGGACCAAAGAACATTGTTTTCGCTCTTGCTTTTTCCTTAGCCAGACTGTCCAAATTCTAGCCCAATTTACCTGGATTTCTCTCTTGTGCATTTCTGCCATCCATTGATCCTAGAGTCATCTTGCCCACTTCCTAAACCTAGTCTGTGAGATCATTAGGACACACCTTGTGATATGGGAAGGACACATTTTGTGACATCACAAAGTCCTGTCTGCTGGTCTTAGGTTTTGGCCCTGGGAACTAGAACACTATCTTACTAGGAAAAGGACATGATATTTGCAGTTTGCTGCTCCTTATCATCCCTCTCAGTGTTCTCTATCTGGTTCAGAAAGGGCAGGTGAACAGGCAGGAGATGCCAGGAGGACAAGGCATGGAGGCAGAAAGTTCCAGGGCACCATACTTTGGCATAGGGCTTTACA
This sequence comes from Iguana delicatissima, assembly GCA_948472985.1. Taxonomy (NCBI): domain Eukaryota; kingdom Metazoa; phylum Chordata; class Lepidosauria; order Squamata; family Iguanidae; genus Iguana; species Iguana delicatissima. The sequence goes on from CAOKZL010002888.1 coordinate 86,550, forward strand.
AATGGGCCACAGACTGGGGTACAGTCCTTAGTGAGTGCCTGTCAAAGGTGAACTCCTTTCCCATATGAGCACCCCAGAAATATGTGAGGCTACTAGTTATCTGTAAATAAGCCACACAATTGGCAAGACTCTCATGTGATCACAGAAATCAGAGCAACTAGGTGCATAGCCCCAGTGCCTAGCCCGCACCTGGAGACACTTGTTGACAGTAACAGCATCTGCTTACACCTACAGCTTAGCTACAAGCTTATTGACAGCTCTGTGTATTCCCAGGGCACTTGCATGACAACCACTGGTAAATGTGAATCTATCTATATGTAGAGGTAGAACACTTTGTCTATAGGACCTAGGTGAAATATTGAGTCACACCCAGACTTGCTCATAGTGTCAAGTCTCATTGATTTCAGCAGATCTGGATCCAACCCCATGCTGAAATATACCACAAACTAGTTGTTTTGTTTTACATGTTATATGTTGGGTCCAGAATCTGTCATCCATGGAGGTGCTGGGGAAGGTACCTCCTTCCTGTTTTCAAGTTCCTATCCTTGGTCCTGCACCACGGGCTCACTTCACTCAGCCTGCCATAGCATTTTCAGCCAATTGAGGTTTGCCATATGGAGGAGAGGATGGACAGAACTATTTCTACCAGTCTAGATGAGATGGTCTAAATCAGCATCTGATACACACATATGGGTGTAATGGGCATAATAAAAAGGTAACTAAATTGAGCTGTGTTAAATTAAAGGCATCAGAATACTTTCAGATGTATAAATACTATACATTATGAAAAGGAAGGGAACATATTTTGATGCTAAAATGTGCACACATCAGTCTCTCTCTTTTTCTCTTCCCTCAAGCAACTGCAATAATTATTTATGAATGGGAGCTGCCACTCTATCACAAGGGCTCTGAACATTTTGGGGGTCACTTTTGCAGTTCAAGACTTTCTATTCTGTCATAGCTGTCCTTTCTCTTTCCTATTTTTAAATCAGTCTGTAAGTGAACACTTCTAAGTCATGCACCACAGGGGATGTGCAATTCCAGAAAAGGGCAGAACAGCAGATGGAAAAGTGGAGTTTCAACCTTTAGAGATGAAGCTGTATCTTCTTCTACTACTTCTTCTTCTTCACAAAAGCTATCTGTTGAGATACAGATACAGAAACCTTTGAAATATTGTTTTGACTAAAAATTGATGCGTCTGCTGCTGCAGCTCCAGGATATTGGGGGAAAATATACTATGACCACAGGTAAAAGGAATGGTACCCAAATTGATGGCATCTTTTCAACAGCAGTGTGTGCCAGAAGGTCTATGGCAGCTCTTGCACTTAATCCAGGCATGATGTTTTGTTATAAAATGAAGTGTTGCATTATGATAAAATAAATGTGACCCTGAGAGCAACGGAAGAAGGTAATGAGATACATGGAGAGACCGAGGAAAACATTCCTGAGAAGTGGCAGAGAATTTTCTCAGGACATCTAAACATACCTACCAGACAATATCTTTTAAGATATGGAAATATGTTGATACAATGATCCTGAATATTATGTTTTCCTCTGAATTAAAATAAATCGTGCACCTCCTTCCAGCAAGGGTGATCAATGAATAGATATTGCTTTATATTAATAGTTTACTCTTCTGGGGTTAGAAACACCAGCTGGCATGGAATGAAGCAGTTACAGGTTCATAACCTATAGATCCATAACTGCCCTGTATTCAGTAAGGCTATACAGTTTTACGGTAAAAGTATACAAATGTCTCCCCAGCATGCTGTAAGAGCCAGCAGCTGGATCGGGAGGAAAAGGACCATTCAGCTGCTGATTGGACTGCAAGGAAGATGACATTTCCACCTCCCTCTCACCAGTGAGCAAGGCTGTGATAAAGATTTGTGACAGGGGTCCTGTTTTTGATTGTCACAGCCTCTTTTTCTGGTAGGAGGGGTGTGGAAACACCCTCAACCTTGTCCACGATTGGAAGTTGAATGGACCTCCTTTGCCCCATCCAGCTGCTAGCTCTTAAGGTGTACTCGGTAGGGTCACTCCAGGAGATGTTACTTAGTTACACATACACAACTGAGCAGTGGCATATCTAGATTCAACATATAAGCTGCTACCCTAGGTGCTGCTTCTCTCGCCGCCACTGCCTCAGGCTGAGGAAGACCCCAGCAGAGGCAGCAGCAGGCCAGGCCTGATAGGAAGGGCTGCTGCTGCCTCCACCTCCAGACTGGCCAGGAATGACCCTGGCAGGGGCAGAGGGGAAGGTAGCAGGCCAGGCCCAGGAGGGAAGGTGGGGTTCAGCTTTTTTGTATCCCCCTAGCATTGATGCCCAGGGCATGCAGCCCAGTTGCCCCACCCTGGATACGCCTCTATAACTGAGTATCTAATGTAGAATATTGTCAACTTGTTCTCTAGAAAGGCATTTGTCTTGTGTCCGATGAACATATAGGCTGGAATCCTGTTGGCTAGTCTCAACTAAAGTGTACCCATTCAATCAATTGGTGGATGGTGAGTCAATACATGTTGTTGTTGTTGTTGTTGTTGTTGTTGTTGTTGTTGTTGTTGTTGTGTGCCTTCAAGTTGTTTCCAACTTATGGCGACCATAAGATGACCCTATCATAGGGTTTTCTGGGGTTGAGAGTGTGTGACACACCAAAGGTCATCCATGGTTTCCATGGCTGAACCTGGGAATTGAACCCTGGTCTCTAGGGTTGTAGTCCAATGCTCAGAACACTACCCTGCACTGGCTCTCAAGCCAGCACATAGATAAATCCAGTTGATTCAATAACTCTAGTCTAATTTGGTCTAACAGTACGATTTAAGTCCTGCCCTTATAGTCTCTGCTCAGACAGTGAACTTTGCAGTGCTTCTGAAACCTACCAAATCATCAGGTTAAAAAGAAATTACATGTGTGTATACATTTTGGCAAACAATGCAACAATATGGTACCATTCTCAGCTCTCGGGGGTAAGTTGTAAAGTAGTTTCATTTTTTGCCAGTGCAAAGCTTTGATCCCCTTGTGGAAACACTGTTTTCATCCCACTGCAAATAGAAACAATATTTGCAATAGCAGGCCATTGCACAAGCAGGTTCACAAATTGTTGGAAAACCATTGCACACTTTGCTGTGCAAGCTTGTGTACAAACTCATATACTGACCTCTTTTTGATTTCATTGGGCCAGATGTTCCAATGCACAAGCACTAACAGAACAGTGTTGGCTGTTTCTGCTACTGTAACAGTGGATACAGCCCACCACACACACACACACACACACACACACACACACACACACACGTATATAAATAAATCAAAGGGAGAGGTGCATTTAGTATTTAGCACAATTTATACTCTCTTGGAGAGACATTAGATTATCCTTTCCAGTTTGTGCTTACCTATGTGAACACCTTCCTTCAGGCTCTTCCAGCTTAGGTAGCAACTACTTTTGCGTGGGTTCTGTCTCTGTATGTCAGGTTGTATTGACACTTAGTTATCCTTGGCTTAGATGTATTGAAAACAATGGGGCTTAGACTAAATTAAGCCCTATTGATTTTAATTAGTCTTCTCAAAATATGACTAAGTTTAGATCCAACCCACTGTATTTCAGGTATATGTAGACAGAATCTGTGCAGAAGAGGAAAAGATTTTGGCTTAATCAACACTGCTATCTTCAGCTGATTCCCAGTGAGAAACAGACTTTTAGGAATATATTCCAAGAGACAGCTGTGTTAAATCTGTTTCAGCATAAAAAAGTATAAAGAAATCCAATTGCACCTTTAAAATTGACTGTTTTTTTCTAGCACTAGTGTTTGTGGATATTATGTGGATATTTCCTGGATATAACATTCCATCTGAATGAAAGAAATTATGCACCTTTTTCCAGCAAGGGTGATCAATGAGTTGAAAATGGTTTATATTTATATGGGAAAGCACATATTGGAAAGGGTAGTCCACTGATACCCACTACAATTCATTCTAGAATAAACCACTTAATCCCAAAAGTATATTGGATACTTTTTACACTTTCCTAGTAATATAAAATCCAAATGCATCGCACTTTTCCTGTTAGTTTATCTAGCTTGATGGGTTGCTTGTCACTGAGGCTTGGACTGAGTTTTAAAAAGTGTGTGCTCACATGTATATAAACACATTTCATGCATGCACAAACAGAATGATATTTTATAAACTGAAATTTCCCCACCCTTAATGGCTTAACCATAAAGTCACAAGGCCTTTAAGAACAGACAGCTCTTATAAGACTTCCAAAATGTGGGCTTTCACAAATGGGAGTATAGAAGACCACCAATAATATCTTTCTATAAGATCCTAGCCCACAGATGGAATCATGAAGAAGGCATTCTCAGTGATGACCAGACTTTGGAAAAGATCCTTTTGGAATTACAACTCCCAGAATTCCTCTGTTGGCTAGGGACTCTGGGACTTGTAATCAAAATTAATGTTTCCAAGTTCTGGCAATCTCCAAGTTTTTTATCCACTTATTAAACTTCTATCCTTATTTTCAAGGAAGTAGATCAAAACTTTTATCCCCCAACTGTCCTGGACAGCTTGAAAACTAGCAACCGGGCCTTGCCACCCAATATATTTGAGGCCAAGGGGAGCTTCAAACTTGAATCTCCTTATATCCAGCAGTACTGCACTTGCACTGGAAGTCATTGTGGGAGGAATGGTAAAATTATTTTATTATTGTTGTTATTTTTTTATCTTGCTTTTCTTCTGACAATGGGACTCAAGGAAGAAAATGTCATGCCTGACTGACTTAAGTAAAGGCATGAGTACAAAGCATCATACAACTATTTCTCTGTTTATATTTATTTAATAGTGAGAGCACTGTATATGTCCTTTTTTTCTATTATTTAGTGCATGAATCATAAACTGTCTTGTAGATCACAAATATTACACAAGTGTAACCTTTTAAAAAATAAATCAATTAATCTATGTTAGTCCTTTCATAAGCAAAGAACTGTCATTTGGGACCAACAATTAAAAACAAGTGGACTGAAATTTAAAAGAGCTCATGTGATATTTTAATTTCAGTCCAGTGTGATAATAACGGTGCTGTGCACACATGGTATGAGAGAATTCCATAGATATGGGAATAGTGCTGAAAAGATATGGGCTGTATAATATGTCATCCTCACATCCCTTATTGTTGAGCTAGCCAGTATGACATCTAACATTAAATTTAGTGCTAAGACAGGATATCTAATTTTTCAGTTAAATAACATTTAAATAATCTTCAGATTTAGGGCTTTATAGAGCAAGACCAATCCTTTAAATTGGGTCTGGAAGCAAACAGGTAGCCAGACTCCATATTAACTGCCATGGTTCTGTTCTATGGAATCACGGGATTTGCCTTTAAGGGAGGGATATTTGGAATTCTCAGCCAGAAAGCTCCAGTATCTCCCAAGACTACAAACCCCAGGATTCCATAGGAGACAGCCATGGTAGTTAAAGTGGAATCATAGTGCAATAGTTATATAGTGCAGAAAGGCCCTAAGACTTTAGGAAAAGGATGTATCTGAGCCATGAAGAACCCAGAAATCTGTGACCAGTACCAGGACAAAGCACAAAAGCCTTTTCATGCAAAAGTCTATTTATGGATGTTCCTTTCTAGGACACCGAATTCTGCAGGGTGCATGAGGGACATGTCAGCTATTTAGGAGTCAAAGGGCCTTGTTGATCTACTGTACATGATCCAGAGTTCTACCAGAAGATTCATCTCTGAGGAAGGCCATTCTCATTGTTAGGGTCTCTAGGCTAAAAATAACAGAAGAAAATAAAGAAGGAGTTTCACAAAACTCTGAAAACTAATCACAACAAAAGAAAATGAAGATGAAGGAAGGCAACAAAGAAAAAGGTGGGCCTGCTCGAATGGACTTACCAAAGTGTGAAAAGATTTACATTGGCTGCCCAATATCTGCCATTCACTGAATCAATTCATTTATTTCTCACAGCCCAAACATTGCCACTAAAAAGGCTTACTCATATGCTCTACCCTGTTCCTATTGATCCATTTTGAGTGAAAATATCAATAATTTTGTATAGATCTAGCCCTTAAAGTTACTTAATTATTGATTGAGAAACAGTTGCTCTGACTGAACAGGCAGGTTTCTGGTGTGTTCAACATTAAGAAGGAGCAGAGTTTTTTGCATGGGTAGGAATTGAATGGCGGAACACTCTTGTTCATCATAGATGACTAGTCAATGGTGAAAACAAGCAACAGCTTTTTGTGATGTATTTATTTTTCTTTGATCTAGCCAACATTTGCCTGCTCCCTTTGTTGGCTTTGGAAAGTTGATGACAAAAAGGGATAGCCTCTAGAGTAACATCACCATAGATGACATACTTAATATTCCTGACAAAAATTATCATAGGTGTCATCAGAGCATGAAATGGATGGCTCTACTAACTGGTGATGGAGCCTTTTATTAAAATAAAGAATAAATGAATACATTCAGTGCAATATTGCTGCATTCAGCTATATCACCTTATTGGTAGTCTTATAACTGGAAGCAAGAGCTGAACTTGACAATTCAGTAAAATAATAATAATAATATAAAAAAATCACAAAATCCTTCAAATTAGATGATACATTAATGAAATAGCTTGGATCCAGACTGTCATACTTATTTACTTTTTAATGTGCTTGTTTATTAAATATATAACCTGTCTTACTCCTAACATTACTCCCAAAATGCAATTAAAACAAGAGGTAATAGAAAAGTTAATAAACAATTAAATGAACAATCATACTAAAAGCATTAATTTAAAACAATTTTAAAGGGCCTTTAAAGAGATACAACTCACCAATTTTGGGCAATTGTGCAGATTAGAGACAGCTGAGAATTATATTTCAGGTCATTTTGATATTCAAGGTGGAAGGAACTTGAGATGAAAAACATCTGCTTGTAGTTAAAACCCTAATTGAGAGATTCATCCATCCAGAATGAGGGTTTCAAGTGCTTTAAAGACTCAGGGCCTTTCTGCACTACACTGTTACAGTGCCATTATTCCTTTTTCAACATCCTATGGAATCCTGGGGTTTGCAGTTTAGGGAGGGGCATTTATAATTCTCAGCCAGAGAGCTCTTTGGTCTCAATAAACTACAAACCCCAGAATTCCACAGGATATTGAAAGTGGAATAACAGCACTATAACAGTGTACTGTGGAAAGGTCCTCAATCTGAATCCCCCTGTACTCAATATTTTTTAAAGGATTCTTCTGTGTAACACTTGAATGATAGCTGGAAAATACAACAAAGCCCTCTCCATGCTAGGAATAGTGTACATACCAAATGTAGTTGATGGAACTGTGGGATATTTTTGTTACTGTCTGTTTCTTTTTGTTGCCAAACTGTGCGAATTTCTTCATGTTCGGAATGGAAAGAACTTAAAGTCTTAAATACTGAATGGAGAAGAAAGCCAAATTGACAGACTTTCCCATCCTAACTGGAGACTGGACTTCTGAGGGAAAAGGATGACAAAATGGACAAGGGCAGTGAGGAGCAGAGGTCAGGCAGCAAGGACCACTGAGGACATCTTGCCAAGCATCCCCTACAAACCTAGAGCTGGAACTGATTGTTCCTACAGGTGGTCCTTTTCATGTATGAAGAGAGAATGGTTTAACTCCTAGAGCAGTGGTTCTCAACCTGTGGATCCCCAGATGTTTTTGGACTTCAGCTCCCAGAAGCCCTGAGCATTGACCATAGTGGCTGGGGCTTCTGGGAGCTGAAGTCCAAAACATCTGAGGACCCACGGGTTGAGAACCACTGTCCTACAGCATGGATGGGTATGAATGGGTAAAGGCAGGCTCCAATGAAATTATACAAAGGCTGTATCTGAAGAAAAGAAAACACCACTTCATATTAATGAATTAGAAACAGTTCACTGCTACCATTTGAATAAGCTGTGTGGACAAGAAGTATGTACTTGCACTAAATGCAATGCTGAGCCCAGAAACAAAATGCTTATTATCACTATAATGCAATTCTGCTTCTATGGTCTGAAGATTAACCAGTTATATATAGCATAATTTGCATTCAAAATGTACAATACTTCTCCCAGCACAGCTCTGTTCATAATGTAATGATTATCTGTGAAACATTAAATTAGACACTTGACTTCATTGATCTTTTTTTTATGGACTAATAGAATAGGGAGTAATTATCTGCCCAGACTAATTCATTGATTAGGCTCCCCATATGACAGCTAGAATGGTCAAATATTGGCTCATTCTCATGCACTTGTATTAGTTTGCACCAATTACTTTGACTGTTTCAGTTAAGCAATTAGGATGACTGAGACGCACAGGGATGCATCCCTCACAACTGTACCCAAAACAATGAAGAAGCCAAAGAAGCCTGTGGCAGCTTTAAGACTAAAACATTTATGCTGCAGTCCTAGACATACTTACCTAGTACTGAAATCCAATTGAAATCAAAGATACTGGAGAACATGGATAGTCCATTGGTGAGACAGAGAGAGACAGGCAGCTAGTAGATCTGACACTGCAGGAACGGCCAATCCATGGCCAGTTTTATGGCCATTCCTGACTCAGCTGCTCTGGGTTGAGCAGGAGCCATCTGGGTGCTGGACCCTATTCTTAACAGAGGTTCAGCAGTAGGAAAGCACCTGTTCAATCTGGAGCAGCTGAGAGAGAAGCAGCTGCAAAATAAGGCTGCCAGAATGAAGACTGGGGAGGGCCCCTGTTCCTTTAACAACTGTGTAGAACAGGGAATTTCAGCAGATGTTGCTTGCTGCCTACTGAAATTCTCTCTTTTTCACACCATTAAAGGTACAAGTATACTTTATAGTTTTCAGTCTGGCAACCAGTTCACTGCCCCCACACCTATGGATCCATTGGCTGCCCTGAATGGCTGGATAGACAGGCAAATAATAAATAGACAGAAGTCATAAAACCAGGAGAATCTTGTAGAATGTCTCATTCCCACTTACTGTAGGAAATGATACTCTGTTGTATAGTGGATTTGGGAATTGTAGTTTTTCAAAAAGTAAACTTTCTAAACTCTGAATATTTTCCCGCACACGCACCAATGGATCACCAATGTCTTCTGGAAGACCTGTAGCAGAGTCCTCCATCCGAGGTCATTGCTTCAGTGTTGGCCTTCTTCAAAGGATGTCCTTTGATGCTGAATTAAAATTTCCCTCTGTTACCAAAGGAAGACCAGGGACTGGGGAACTGTTGTACAAAGTGAATTTCAAAAAATGAATGAGACAATACTAAAGCAGAGAAACAATAAATGAGTCAATCAATCCAAGTCAAAATTTGATCACAGGGAATATAGCTACTGTTGCAAATAAATTTATACTGAACTGTACTGAATATAAAACATATTTATTTGGGATTGTGTGCTATATCATATAAATGAATAAATTTGTTTTGAAATATATTCCTGCCTGCAGCCTCCCACTCCATATCCACAGTAAAACAATCCATTTTGCTTGTCCTAAGTAAAAGTACCATGAATTACACAAACAGAATTGCAAACTATAAAAATTGTTTTTATTAGGAAATCCATATAGGTATTTGAAAACAATGTAGGGAGCAGAAGTTTGAAAAGTTGTTTTATAGGACCAACACACAGAATTTAGGTTTAACTCACTGTGCCCAAGGTGGCTGGGGAATTCAGGAAGCTGTAGGTTGAAAAAGCAACTTTTCCAGGATTGGTAAATAGATGCAACAAAAAGAGGCTAGATTTTGTCCATGTTGGAAGTGGTTTGGTTCAAAATTATAAAATATGAAAAGAAAGGAATACTTTTAGCTAACAGTATACATTAGGGATTTCTTTGGTTTCCAAATGCCAAAAGAACTGTTCTTGAAATGGGGACCAAAGAGAGATTCTTACCTGATTCACTCGTATTGAATGCTCTGTTTGCCACAGATAACAAAATAAGCCTCTAACCACTGAACCATCATTCTAGCAAGAAGAATAGGACTTTGGTGAATGACTACATTCATTTTAATGTTGGACATAACCTTTTAAGCTTTTCTGTCCATTTTGGGGCTGAAATAATGTTCCTTAAAAGCTCAGTCTCTACAGAACAATAATGTGTTACTTCATGTTTCATATTCCTATATCAATTTTTCTATTAAAAATACATTAAATTTTAAGTAACTAGTGATCTGTTCAGTTAAGAGGCAGCTAGATGAAAAATTAATGTCTGCAATCTTTCTGGTTTGCTGGGACTGATTGAAGTAGTCAGAACAAAAATTCAAATGCACCCAATTTTTCACATTTAGACAAATCCTATCTAAAGCAGCTGGTCTTAAAAGACCTAGCACCAAATACCAGTTAACACAGGAGGGCTGTAAACAAGCAGCTAGAAAAGGTCAGATATACTCATATTACTCACAGTAGAGGGCAATTAGTTAAGCAATATTTACACATTTGTATCCTTTCTATCCTATATAATAATAGCGAATTTATCCTCTGAATAGCAATCCATAAGTAAATGAGAAATTTCAGCACTATTGAAGGAGTCCAAAAATTTGCAGAGGTATATAAACATCTAGAGACAGCATGTTGTAGTTGTTTAAGGGTTGGACTAGGAGACAGGGAAACCATGATGCAAATCCCCATTCAGCCATGGAAACCTACTGGGTAACTTTGGGCAACTTACACCTTATCAGCCTTAGACGAAAGCAAGGTCAAGCCCACTTTGCACAAAGTCGGCCAAGAAAACTCTGTGATAGATTCACCTCTCTATAAGACTCTGTAAGTCAGAAATTCCTTAAAGGCAAGCAGCAATACAAACACTTAGGAGGATAAATGTAAGGGAAGAAGCCCAAAGAACAATTTGAATAATGGCCACATAATGCCAAATATCAGAGAGCGGGACCAGGGGCAATATAATAGTGAGACTCATGGAATGGAGTATTTCTGCTAAAAACATGGCCCACTGACTGGCTGAAACCCTGAACAGGAATACTTCACATTCAACATGTTCTTGCACAGTTCAAATTTGTGACCATAGGCAGACATAGCAAAAAGTCCAGGAGTCCTAAGTAACAGTCCAATCCTATAAATGCTTCCAGCAAAACTGGCATCTTTTAAACCCTGATGTACTTAGGGGTTGATTCCCAGGTCATTGGGTATAGGATTTGAGCATACATTTTCTTGAAATCAGTATAAACTTGAATTAATCACAACTAATTCCCATTGTATTTAGATGAACAGGACTTGGTCAGAGAGAACATTTGAATTACCATGCTAGTTGCGCAACTATTGTGTGGCAAAAGAATGTGGACACAATCTTGAAAAAGACATCTGAAGTCTTGTTTTTTCCCCCTAATAATTCAATCAATCATCCATCCATCCATCCAGCCAGCCAGCCAGCCAGCCAGCCAGCCAGCCATCCATCCATCCAATTTATTTGTATATTGTCTTTTCTTAAACAATATGCCAAAAGCAATTCACAAGAAAGCAGGCTAGGATACCAATAAAAATAATAACAAAAATGTGTTCCTAATGAAGAAACATTAATTTCATTTCAGAACAAGTCAATGAGGACAGGTAACAAAGCAATTAATTAATTAACAATTTCATTATCAGCTAAAACACAATGAAACAGCTTTTGTTTTGCTCAGCTGTAACACATTTTAGTCTGTTATCTTAATTTGTAATTTATACAAAAAAACAAAAAGGGACGTAGATGTGTCACGTAATAAAATTCGACAATAAGGCAACCAAGAGAATTTTTTTTAAAAAGTGAATGTGGAATTCAGGTAACACAATCCACCTACACATTCACATCAAATGTAGCAGTGATATATTACTTATGTAACTGCTGTTCCTCTCAGTTATGGAGATCAGAGTGAGAAAAATTGTGGCCCTTCACATTGTAGCCCTTCAGATATTCATCACATCACATTATTGGATTAACTAGCTACAGCTGCTGAAACTAGTGTTCTACAGTCTCTAGGCTAGGGCCATAGGTTCTTTAACCACTTGTTTTCTTGCTTTTTGTCATTCCATTTCCTCTTAAGCACTTGGAATCTCTTTCATGTCTGTAATGCTTGAGGTTGGCTGATAGAATCACTTGTAATGCAGCTTCCCGTCAACCCTATAGTTAAAGAGTTCTCAAGATACTTAAAAGAATCTCAAATTAGATATACTGTAAGTCTTCATAAATGTCCTCTTTCTGCTCATGCTTTTTTATGTGCAGTAGACATAGGAGACAGGAGAAGTCATGACTTACTTGAAAAGACAATGATGCTTGGTAAGGTAGAAGGCATTAAGAAAAAAAAATGGGTAGATGGACTCAATGAAGGAAGCCATGGCCCTGACTTTGCATAACCTAAGCAGGGCTGTTGATAAGACGGTGACTTGGTGATCTTTCATTCATAAAGTCACCATGAGTTGAAATTGACTTGATGGCATTTAACAACAATACAGCACATAGGGGATCAACATTAGCAGACTAAATGCATGACCGTACTGTTATGGATGGTACAGCGGGTGACATATTATCATGTGTAGACAGGTCTGTAGTCAACCTAGAGTATAATCCTATGTGCTTGGGAAAATTCCCCCTTGTATTTAGAGGGATGTATTTTGAAGAAAGCCTGTCTGGAAGTAGGCAACAGAGCAACTTGCATCCTACAGTAAAAAGTGGTACTTATGCTTACCTTTTATAGAAAGTAACATAAATCATGGCCCTTTTCTAAGTTCTAAGAGATAAAACGTTTCCTGATAAATGATACGTAAATAGGCCATTTAAAAACGGTGCTTAGTGACTCATGCAAAAGAGTCTTGAAGAGTCAATTAGACATGCACAAGTTAACGAACTGCAAAAAAAGCCTTTCTCTCCATTAAATGCCTCTCTGCAATTGTCAATATTCTTAAAAAGTGTAATGATTTCTTATCAGTGCTTGAATGAACCGTAAAACTACCTTTTGAAATATTGACATTTCCACAATTTTGAGCACGCAAATGTTTTCTCCTCCATATACAAGCTGACGGGCCACTGCCTTGAAGGGCTCCCCCTCCTTTTTGTGGCTGTGCAGAATGCCAAATAATGCAAATAATTAAATGAACCGAGGTGCCTCATCTTTTCACCCGATAGGTTGTGTTTTCTGTTTCAACCTACTTCCAATGTGAAGTTACAGTTTCATGAAGAGTACCTGTACTGGAGTATCTATACAAAGTGAGAAAGTACTACTTAGAATTATTTTATTCCACAAAGCTTCTGAGTAAAAACCTATCAGATTTATGAAAATGAAATGAAGATGGTTATGAATCTTCATCATGGCAAATTTAGCTTGCTCCTGATTCATCTTCCTTGAAATTATTTACTAAGTGCTCCTAATCAAGTGACTGAGGCCCTTTCTGCAGCCTACTTTTTTCCGGTGACATCTGGTGTGGGTCCCGGCATTGTTTCTCCCAGGAGGGGAATGTGATAGGAGCACTCTCTTCCACACCGGCTGCCTCCATGAATGGAGGAAGTATGACGGCAGGAAGTGCAGCCGTTGCACTTTGAGGACCTCTGCACCTAAGGCAGTGGTTCTCAACCTGTGGGTCCCCAGATGTTTGTGGACTTCAGCTCCCAGAAGCCCCAGCCATTATGGTCAATGCTCAGGGCTTCTAGGAGCTGAAGTCCAAAAACATCTGGGGACCCACAGATTGAGAACCACTGACCTAAGGTAAGCCTGGATGCCTGGCGGACTGGTGGTGTGATTGCTGGTTTGCAGTATGATCGCACTGCCTGGGGATGAGAGAAGGATGGGACCCAGATGACATCATGCAGAACCATCATCCGGGTCTTGTTCTTCTCTTGTCTCCAGTGTGGGACGACTTCCTACGGAAACAGCCTGAGTATCAATTTATGCAACTTTTACTTTTTGGATAATAATAATTATATGTTCTTAAAAGCAGGTAGGAATTCAAGCATGTCACTTGGTCTTGTGAACATTTCAAAACTGTACAAAATGCATTGAAAAAGAGAGTTGAACAAGGACACATGTATGTCCTTATTTCAGCACAGTACTGTTGTGCTCAATGACTTTTTTTTAAAAAAAAAATAAAGCCATCTGAGTCATTACTAAGTCTATCTCTCTAGCATTCTTGCTTTAGGACAGTGGTTCTCAACCTGTGGGTCCCCAGATGTGTGTGGGCTTCAGCTCCCAGAAGCCCTGAGCATTGACCATAGTGGCTGGGGCTTCTGGGAGCTGAAGTCCACGAACATCTGGGGACCCACAGGTTGAGAACCACTGCTTTAGGACAATAACCTTTGGAAACTGGCCTGAAGTTTGTCACTCCAATCAATGCACTGAGATCACCAGAGAAGCCAATTTCCACTTTTAGATCATACTGTGGAGCCCATCTCCTCCCACTACATGAAAAAGAATGCCAGTGTTGGCCAAAGGTATTTGCTGCCTGAAGTGAGGGACAACATGGCATCCCTCATTCACCCATCCATCTACAGAGGCTGATTGAACTGGCCTGGTTTGGCCATTGAATCTTACCTTGACAATGATATTGTGACAGTGACATCTATGAGAGCATCTAACTTTAGGGCGCAAGTCATCTCAATGACATACACTGCTTTCTCCTAAAATGTCTCACACCATTTCCCAACCCTCAGCATCTTTGCTTTGTGATAGTGTCAACTCTGTGACAAAGGGTTAAAGGACAGCATTCCAAATTCAGCAATATGGAGTTATGTATGCCATTCCCTTTTCTTAGTTAGTGAAATGCAAAACAGAAAGCTGCTGCTGTTGGTTTTCATGGTGTTAATGAATTGTTATATACATTTGAAGAGGGGAATGATTTCAGCTACCATCCTTTGTAGGGCTTTCAAAACTGGAAAGACTGATAATCTCTCTTAATATATGCCTGAAAAATCTGTGGATTAGAGACTAACAGCCATATTCCTATATGTACTTACCTGAAATTGCTGTTGTTGTGTGCCTTCAAGTTGTTTCCTACTTATGGCAATCCTAAGGTGAATCTGACATTGGGTTTTCTAGGGGCTGAGTGTGTGTGACATGCCCAAGGTCAACCTGTGGGTTTCCATGGCCGAGTGGGGAATCAAACCCTGGTCTGCAGGGTCATAGTCCAATGCTCAAATGACCATTCCACGCTGGCTCTCACATGGGACTTATGAGGTTTGCTTCTGAATAAACTAAGGATGTAAAGAAAACTTCCAAACTTTCTTAGCCTTGGTGAGAAAATATGTCTTGATACTGCAATATACTCCATCAAGAAAATGTCAAACTGCCACAAGCAGTACAGTGGCTCCTCCATTTTCACAAGGGTTTGGAGTGCAGAACCCTTGTGAAAGTGGAAAATCATGAATAACTCCCATCACTCCCCCTCCTGTTCTTTTCTGCGGCTGCCCCCTTCCTATTCAAAACTGAAGGAAACGGGGGGTGGGAAAGGTTTATCTGAGCCTTCCTTTCCACCCCCAGAGATCCACCTTCCATTCTTATGCATTTTGCCCCAATATGAGAACTCACACAAGCCTTCGCCCTCCTCTTCCCTTTCGTTTTGCAAGGGAATGGGAAGAGGAGGTCTGGAGGGAGAAAGGAAGACTCTGCAAGGCTTCCCCACTTCCCCATTCCCTTCCATTTCGCGTTGGTGTGAGTTCTCTGTGCGGGAGCAAAATGCATGGGAATGGGAGGAGGAGAATGGGGGAAAAGAACATGCACTAGTGAATAATCAAATTTGTGAAGGTCAAAACCACAAATGTGGAGGGAAGACTGTATTAATTTTTTGCACAAAATGCAAGTCTATTTTTCACAAATTGATTTTTCACAAAACACCCCAAAATGTGGAAAAACCATTAAAACTGCACAAAATCCCTTGTAATCTCATTTAATGGGTCAAAAGAGCTTGAAGTTATTCATTTTGGCAAATGAGAATGTTTTAAGTGAAAATCTGTTTCACTGGAATATACATATATAAGATATTGCTCTGAAGGTTCATTAGGTAGGTAGACTCTTCTTTGACTCATTGAATTCTCAACTTATATATACTTTTCAGGGGTACTGTGCACATTACAGTTGGGGAAGCACATGGATCTACACATAAAGTTACAGAAATATTATCCCACCCCACACATTCAGAGATGTAAAAAATTATTATTAAGGCAAACTTAATGTAGATACATAGGATTGGCAAATGAAATTTACCTGATGTTTTAAAGACTTCAATCAGATTTTGGAAAAATTATTGTTTGGATCATGATTCCTGGAATTCAAAAAGTAACGTTGCTGAGCTATACCTAAGTAGAGAAAACTGTACGAGGGGAAGAGAAACAACAACAATTACAAAAATAGAAAGCTGAAGCTAGTTGTTGTCATGTCACTGGGCACAGTCTAAAGATCATATGGTTTAATCATCTTGCTAAAGTTACACAGGTATGGAGATAGCTGGTACCTGAATGGGTGACCACTTAGGGACTACTACTTACATGACTTTGAATTTTGTGATGGAAGAAAGGCAGACTATGAATGTATTAAATAAATAAATATTCTCATAATCAAAAGATAGCATGGAAAATATTTCCAACTATCCCCTATAAAACATTATTTTGACCTCAAAACAAAATGGGAGAACATTCAGTGTAGCTTGCTGTGGACTCATTAAAAATATCTATCACACACGTACATTGAATTAAGAGGGTTTCAGGTAATAAGGGCCAAAACTATCTTTTTCATCATCATGCACTGCTGTTTGCTTTCTCAATTAACATGATTGCAACAATGAAACTCATATATAAATCTATCCCATTTCTATCTGGTGACAATTGGTGTGCTGGTTTCCTCCTAAATAAATTGAGGGGCTGAGAGCTTAGGTAGAATATCAAGTCCTGTGGCACAAAAGTTAATTATCCAATCTAGCTATTGTTATTATATAGCAGAACCAGCTTATTGATTAATGAACCAGTGCAGTGTTTGCTCTCAGGAATATTAATATCTTGTGCACAAGAGGAGTCATTAAAATGAAGAAGGCAGTCCTTGATGCTAAACTCACTGTGAGCTGTGGTTCTGCCTCCCTGAATGATTGTGTCAGGCATAGGATCAGATATATAAATTATTAAAACCCAATAGTTAAGTCAGAGACAAACTTAAGGTAATTCTCATTTGAATTAAAGTCAATACATTCATCCCCTCCCCTTCATTTTATTTTCCAGATAATTCATAGGTATAAGGTATGTGTTTGTGGATTGTGTGTGTGTGTGAGAGAGAGACTGAAGTCAGATTGGTTAAAAGCCTTCTACTTCTAATCTTCTTGCGTTCCTAAAATAGATGCAAGTATTTCACAAAACAGACAGCAACAACTCCCCACAAAGGGTCTAGTGCAGTTCCTGAGAAGGTGAGTCATGAGCAGGGTAGCATTGGTTCAAAAATGGTTTGAATAATCTCTCATCCTTTACAAACAATTTTGTTATTTGGAGATCACCTTAGATATCACTGGAAGGAACATATGATGCATTTAGTAGTACCTGTTCCACCAGTGCAATAATACCACTGTGAATTCTCCTTTCTTCTACAGCTTCTTCATGCACTCCCAAGTCTGGACCAGAAGACTGGGGACTGTTCAGTGCAGATTGGAAAGGCTGCAGAGTATAATAAGGGAACAGAAATTCTAGTTAGGTTGGTGAATATCCATAGCACTGAATTTAGCCTTGCAGACAACACATAAGTCCATCCAAAGACTTAGATCTGATGCTGTTGGTTAGTTCCAACTAGAGTAGACCCACTGAGCAAATCAACATACAGGTAAATCCCACTGATTCAGTGAGTTTGCTCTAGTTGAGACTAAGTTTAGGATTCAGGCCTTAGAAAAGGAGCCAATCAAATTCTAATGGCACAATCCAGGCAAAGTTAAGCACATTTTAAGTCCTATTAAATTCAGTGGGTGATTTCTAACCCAATCTCCTTTCTGTACTTAGCCAGACATTAGTTCTACTGTTTTAGTAGCACTAACTTATATTAAATATTCATTGGGTTGGAAAACTAATCATACGTTTTCAAAACTTAGACAGAAATTAGAGGAAGTGAAAAGTGCTTCATTTTTTTGCCACACTGTGGTCTAAATATCTTCAAAAATGGGGATGATGTATGTTGTTCTTGTCAAAGGGTTACCAGGAAAACCAGCATTCTTGTAGTAGCTTCACTTTCTCTCTATTGCAATGTTTCCAGCTCTATTAGAAATATTATTTCTTAATTGCTCTAACAATTTATTCTTAAGAAGAATATTCATTTCAAAACCTTGAGATATGTACAAATATTTACTGTATAATTTATTTATTTCTTAAGACGTATGTCATTGTGTATACTGAAACTTACTACATAGACACTTACCAATATCCTTCATTTAACACATATATTGTTTTTCCCTAAAACAAACAGTTAACTATGGGAGGCAGAAGAGGATCTTGACAATGAGTTCTATTTTGTCCCTGGCCACCAAACTGCATAAAAAGTGACAATACATTTAGTAGCTAGAATCCTCTACGACAGTTACAAATGCAAAATCCAGAGCTGCCTACTCATGACTGTTACATATTTACATTCAGGAGCTACATAGGAACTATAAAAGTCCCCCAGTCTCCATTTACTGGGCAGCAGCTGCTATGATTGACAGAGATCTGTTCCCCTGTTGCTTCAGAAGCAGCTGGCTGCTGGTCTCACCTCCCCTTCATGCACATGATCTCTGATGTGAGGGGGAATTACAACAGGGACCCTGATTCTGCCTGTTGCATCAGAGATTGCTCATGGGGGAGAGTAGAAATGGCAGTCAGCTATTTCCTGGGTGACAGAGAACAGACCCACATCAATCACAGTAGCTGTTTCCTGGTAAGTGAGGATGGGGAAGTCAGGCCAGTGTAGCACTGTAACTATGGTGCTTACATGTACAGTAGAGTCTCGATTATCCGACATAAATGGGCGGGCTGATAGTTGGATAGCCGAAAATGTCGGATAATCCGGAGGGCTATCGTTGCCCGTTGTGGCCACCATATTTGGGGGCGTCTCTGGGGCGTGTCTGGGGGCACGGAATGCCTACAGCAACGCCCCCAAGTAGCCACGATGTCGGATAATCCAGAATTTCGGATGACCGAAGGACGGATAATCGAGACTCTACTGTATATAAATCCCATACAGATTCCAACCAATATTATTTTATTCTTTCCATCCTTTCCCCTATTCTTGCCCATAGATTGACCTAGAGTTAATCATAGAGCAGACTCTTTGAACCAATAGGGCAAGTTAGTAACAATTAATTTAAGACCCATGAATTTCACTTAGCCTCACTTAGCTTTGTATCCATCCATCTCAGTTTAGACATTTCCTAGATCTCATTCCCACAATGTCTTTTTGCTTCCATTTTGGTGTGCTGCCAAAACTGTCTTAAAGCAATATTCTTTTTTTCCCTTCTCCAATCTGTATGAACAAACAAGCTTTCAAATCACAAACTGCATGATTACTTTGTTTGAAACATGATACTTGCTTAATTGGGAGCAAGTTCCACTGACTCAATGGGACTTATTTTTGGGTAGCCTTGTATAGGAGTGTGCTGTAAGGCTGTCATGTAGTAGGACTTCAGTCTCTTTCCCTCCCTCTCTGGAGCTATTTGTTTTTTTCCAGATCTGGTGTGGAGCAGATCTGACAGATGCACAGAGGTCTGGGGAAAGGTGAGATGAATCCATTATCCCAGTGATGTCCAATCTGCTGGTTGATGGGCATAGTTAGATACGACCCTACCTCTTTTGCCACTATTTTGTGTTCAAGTGACAACCATATCAAAAATGCTTAAGAATTCCTCTTTTGTTGTACAATTTCCAGAAGTTACTCTTGGAAGTCTCATTTATTTTACATCATATGAACAAGAGACATGCCATATGGGTTTCCCCTGCTTATCTGACAGGTTAGAGATGGAAGTACTGTCAGAAAGCATGGTCGAAAAATGGAACTCATCTACTGCAGGGGACATGAAGGACTTGCGGAAGCTTGCTTGGCACTGACCATGCATGCACACTGCTTGTAAAGTCTCTCAGCTGGCTTGAATCCCCTCCCTGCCCCGAAGCTCCCTTTGCAAGCAGCATATGTGTGTTCCCAAGCAAGCCTCTGAAGGCAAGAAACACTGATGGAAGTCTGCTGTTTCAATGACTGGAATTCAGACAACTTCCATTAATTCAAGCAGGAGATCCACTCTTTCTGTAGGCAAAACTTGAGACCACATGTGTACGGAAGTGGTCCCAAGCAAGTTTCCATAGGCAAGAAGAACTGACAAAAGAGTGGACCTCACATCAATTAATGGAATTTTTCCTTAATTTGGTAGCACTGAAGGAGCAAGTCAGATAAAGGGGCATCAAAAGGTGGGGGCTTCCTGTGTATATTTGATATATGCTTTTGATATAAGCCTAATCTTTATCCTGGTTTTATCCTAAAAAGTTTGTATGTCTTAGCTATTCTTCTGTAAGATCTCTCTCATATAGATATATATATTCCACACATTTGCTTCTTTTATTCTTTCAAAAGAGATCAGGTTTATTCATATATAATGTTTCCTTAGCATACTAGTTATGAGATATATCAACTGGGAATACTTGACCTACGAGGAAATCTCCTTTCATCTTTTCCTTGATCTTTTCATGAGATATCGCTTCATAATTTTCATCAACGAAATCCCCATCGTTAACTATTAGTGATGATCTACAGTATTCAGCCCATCTTCAGGGACAGTTCATAAGGGTAGGGAGTGAATCTCCCCTTTCCAAATTAATTCAATCAACCTCTCTCTTTCTCTCTCTTTCTGTGTGTCCTTAGGTTTTACCTTAAGAAACTGTGCAGGTTTTTTGAACAACAAAGCAAAACAAAATCTAACAACAAACATGCAAAACACCCTTATGACTGTTCAAAATAATAGTTCGGATACATGCAGCAACCCATGATATTCCAATAACAAGAAGTGTGGAACTACATGCCCTGTGAGGAACTACATGGCCTGTGCCAAATTTATCTCTTTATCTGTTTAACTAACTTTCTTCTGGCATGGAATTAAAACACTTCAAATTAAATAAAAAACAAAATATGGTAAAACCTATTTGATACATTTCTTTTTTAAAAAAATTAAACATCTCTGATGAAGTATTAAATTACAATAGCTTAAAACACATGAAAACATAGTGGAAAAAAATTAAGAATAACACACCTTGTTAAAAAGATCTTTTTATCTCAGTAATGTAAAAGCTAAAGATCTGCCTAAATGGAAAGATCATTGCCTGTAGCTGGAAAGAGAGTAGATGGGAGGCCAACCAAGCCTCCTATGGGAGGGATTTCTATAATTTGGAAGCAGCCTCTAAGAAGGCTCTCTCTCTTTCCTCCTGAATCAGTTCTTTTTGGCATCCCCTACTGGTCATCTGGGCTTTCTGCAAAGGCCACAGTCTCTTCTTAATGAAATCATGGTTTGGTGGGCTTCTCAGATTTTATATAGCTATTTTCCCATTTAAAAGCTGAAATACCTCCCCTAAGGCTTGGCTATTGAGAGTAAGAACCTAAGGCTAAAATATGCTAGTTTTTTTTTTTAATGCCAAATTCTTACTTTTTGCACTGAACATCAATGGAATGGAATCTATCTGAGACTTGAACTCATCCTTAGGACTGAAAAAGGTTCCCTAACTTTGCTGTCAAGGGAGGCCCCTTAGAAATGATAGTACATTAACCTTTCCCACCAAGAATACTTCTAGAAATGATATCATAAGGTACTGTCACTCCTACATGTTGTTTGGCCACTACAGGTTCCAACTTCCTCTTTTTTAGGTAAAAGAAGAAAATTTTTTACCACCTTATATTAAAATAAGGACCAAGAAGACTCCTCATCTCCACCCCAAGTGAAAGTTTTTAGGATTTTGGGCCACATCCCTCCCTCAAAATAGCCATATATCCCCTCAATTTTTGTGAGGAAAATGATCCCCCAAACAGGATGATAACTATCCTCAGCTTTCAATAATATTTTTGTGTGAAGGAAGCAGTTCCACTGGAAAAGGCAAACAGGTGAGGGTACCACACTCCATGCACTAAAATTGTTGGTGAAGATCCTCTATTGTCAGACAAAACTACAATGATGGAGTCCTGTAGTTATACATATGTCTGCTTGATTTCTCCCTGCGCCCAAATCTACTTCTTATACAATGCAGCAACTCAGTCAAAGGATTTCTGAGGGTCTGTAGATTGAGACCGTATAAATGGTGACTGCAGCACTCTTCTGGTCATGAAGCACATTGGGACATGCAGCTGGAATAGACCACCCTGGGTCCTTTCTCAGCTGCTTGTCTCAATGTGCTCCACAACCAGCATCCATCATTTCCCAGCACCTCACATTGCAGTGCTTCAGAAACCCCTTGGTTGGGTCACTGTGTTGCTTAAGAGGAAGGGCATGGGGTTACATTCAGTCAGTGATGACTGTTAACATGAATCCCAAAAGTTACAAAATTGTAAGTCCAGTTTTCAATCTTGTAAACAGTGAACAGGATGCTAGCTTTTATAAACTTTATGGTAGAGAGTAGATCAAGGCAAATGTGGAAATGTACAAAACTGACCTATTTTACTAGGCCATTAGTCATCTAGGTTAGTGTTGTTAAGCTCCAAACAAATACGGCCCCCAAAAGAAGGAGGAGAAAGGTATGCCCCCTTGGTCTAAACTAACAATGTCTTTCCATGGATTTTGACAGGTGTTTTTGAAACCCAATCTGAAGGAGCTTTGGACTGTGCCTGTGAGATGTGTATGAAAATTTTACAAGTTACCACTATGATACTTCTGAACGGTGTAAATGGAGCAGCAGCTCCAGTTTCCTTGTATATCCAATGAAGAAAAACCTGGATTTTATTTGCTTTCTGTACCCATGTACTCACATCTTATCATTCAAAAGCCTGTTACAGAATACAAGTCAAAATTAATGAAGCTGTGAAATGGGTTGGACTAGGGTGAGGAATGTGTGATTCTGCTGGATGTTGTTAGACTTGACCTACCATAATCCCATGGCTGCATAGCCAGCTATGAAGGACTGTGGAAATGGTAGTAAAAAAAATCTGGAGGGGCCATGTCCCTTACTTCTGGGATAGGAGGTTTCCAAATTGTAGATCATTGGGATTTTTAAAAGTGTATAAAATCTATGGCACAAACAATTAAGATTTTTCAACTTATGTAAGATGGTATAATAGTTTTTTAAAAGAAAGATTATTCATATCTGGGTCATCAGGACTATTTGAAATACAACTAGTTTTTTAAAATTTACATATAAATTCCATGGCAGAATACGGACATTTACTGGCCTCTGTAATCATCAAATGGTTTTAATGTTCCAAGCAGGGTTGAATTGGCTTTGTTGCATCCTCAGATGGCCAAAACCAAATTGATTTTACATTCTTGAAGGCTGCATGGTATCAGATTGATTCTTCCGCCTTAAATGTGAATTGTTTTCATTGCATCATCACATTGCCAAATCTATACCTTTCCTCCTCCCCCATTTTCCCAATCTGAGTTTGAAGGCAGCTTACAAAAGTTAAAACAGGTATAGCTTTAAAAAACAATCACATAGAGTATACATTCTTGGATGCTCGATGCTATGAGCTTGATACCCCTGCCATCACTGTGAATAAACTTCATTACACATGGCCAGATCTGACTGTACACATGTGTGAGACAGTTTTCTTTTGTATAATTTTGAAAGAGCCAGCATATGAAACTAAACAATGGCTTTATGTGCTTTATGTATTCCAGTGCTGGGGAGGTAGAAATCCAATCCATACGACACAGTGGCACTGATGCCTTGTGAAGGATCATATTGTCTTCCTTTAGATACACAGTACAGTCACACTAAAGAAAACAAATGAGATTTGATTATGGTTACATGGGGAAACCATGAAGGCCATGCAAGATATTCAGATAACGAGGCATATTGGATAACTGGGTTTCATAGAGAGCAGCAATTTCAGAGTCTATGTCCTTCATTAGGTATTTTGTGGAGCTTTTGCAGAGTTTGATTTCCTCTTCCTGTCACAGCACATCTGTAAAGGAAAGATAGACACCAATAGAACAACAAATAAATGTTTTTCACTTTACTCACATGATGAAAACAACAGATCTTTCGAAATATTAATAGTTCTTTGCTATGGCACAGTTATTAGTTTTACAACTGTGCTTAAAGTTTGCTTACAGATATCTAATTTTAACCTGGTTGTGCTTGTTTGCATTCATGGTGTGTCCCTCCCTCTACTGCAGCTACTACTTCATACCATGTTCTTCTTTGACACTGCATGAGCAGCCAATCAGATTTGTCTATCTGACATCCCAATAAAGTCATCTGAGAATGAGGGCAGGAAGTATTGGCAGGAAGCACTGCCTGGAATCAGAGACACTTTTGCTGCTGTTTGCAGTCTATCAATAAAAATTAGCGAAAAGGTTGATGCTTTCTGTACGGTGACAAAATGTTTGCAGAAGAGCACTTTCCCAACTTACCTCAGCTCTAATTAATTTTTAGTGGATAGCAACCAAATAAAATATCTTCAGCTATAATCCCTCGCATCTTCATTATGATAATCTGCTAGCAGAAAAGAAAATCAATCCATTCTATTGACTTCAAGTAACAAATATCTTAAGTTCTGACCATTTTATTTATCCATTGCACTTGCAGAGAAAAAGGTTTTTGGGTTTTTTTTTAGGTTAATAGATTACATCTGAGCCCTGAGGACATGATGCTTCCTGTGCCTGCCTGTCATTTACTAGAGTGGTTACTTATCTGTCAATATTTCTTCCGTTTTTTTCGAGTCCCAGGCCTACTTGATCTTGTCCATTTGGCATAACAAGTTCTTTCCCATCATGCAATGTTCTGGGATACATCATGACAGAGAAATCTCAAAGCCCAGGTCAATTATAACAGAAGATGTGTAGCACCTCTGCCCCCTCACTGTCTTCTGGGGCCTCACTTGGCAAAATGATATAAAACTATTTACGAAAAGAGCATCTCTCCATTATCTAAACCTGCTTAGAACTAAGACATCTGGAAATATATATATATATATAGAGAGAGAGAGAGAGAGAGAGAGAAATTGGAAATATTGTGTGCTGTCTGTCTTTTGGTTTTCTTTTTTTTTTTCCTAGTATGCAAACACAGTCAGCTAATTCCATGTGTGTGGCAACAATGCTGCCAGAGCCTTCATTGTGCAATAATTACTTTTTAATTAGAATTCATTGGATACAGATGGATTCTCACCATACTTTCTCCAGCGGATGTTTTAATATTCCCATGTCAGGTATTACGAGGCTGTAACTGGCAGCGAGCTACACCGAATGACTCTGTTCTGGCAGTGACTTACATAAAGTAACCAACTTTATCATTTTTCTTAGATGAAATATGTTCCCACTCCTTGTTCTCTTTTTGTAGAATATGTCACCCGCTTGTTGATATAGTGTTGTTTATTCTCGTTCTGCAGGAAGAAATATCATAGTTCATGTATCAAATTACTGTAAGTGACTGGAACATCTTTATTTAAAATAATGTATAGTGGTATTTTTCTCCTGGTGACATTGACCAAGCTGCAGGGATATCTAATCTTTTTGCAAACAATCTGAGTGTCCCTTCTCCAGATGTTCAAATCTAAAATGAACAGCAGTTTCTGCTCTCATTAAAGCAATCAAGTCTAAAACTGACTGGATATTTCCAGCACTTTGATAGAAATAAGGAAAAATTTCATTTGTGTGTGTGTCTTATAGCTCCAGGGCCTCTAAACAGGAGCTGACATGTGATATATTTTTGAAGTCAAAGTTAATAATTCTCTTTATATAAGAAATAAATACCCCCCACTGAATATGGAATAAGATCTAAAATTAGAATAGAAATTCTCCAAGTAACATAACCTATGGAAAGTGATTTATTCTAATGCAATAATGGCATAGATTTACAAAGCTTGAGTGATACAGTGTTCCTCGTTACGGTTGTAAAATATTTGTTGCCACGGTGGGATTTTCTAGATCATTATTTTAAAAAAGGAAAAACTCATTTTGACAGATGAACTGGGGCCATTCTGAGCAAATCACAGATACTTCATATAACAAGGCCTCCAAAGAGGAGAGCACAGACTTATTACTATGGCAACCCAGATCAAAACACTATTTTAGTGGAGAGTTTCCAGTTTTACAATGCAATGATGATTGTTTATAGTACCACTGAAACCAGATTCAGCACAGGTTCAAGAAATGAGCTGACAAGAAGAAAATCATTATAGATAAACTGGGGATACCTGAATGACATATTGTGGAAATCTGCTGTTATTTGATCAAATGATGAAATTGTGACACAAAGAGAGATAAATAAAAGGCAGATGATGCAGACCAGATGCCCCACACTCCACGTTACTTCTATTGCCTCCTCCAGGTGGGAAGGATTGATTCCAAGTGCAAAACTAGATTTGGCCATAGAAATTATACCTGGAATACCTGGTAATTTCTCAGAGGTTCAGGCTGGAAATCAATGGTTTTCATTCTGGAATTTCCAAGCTGGTACATGCCACAGAACATTCAATATTGAGATGCTAATGAATTGTCTACACACAAGATTTATAACAAGCATGCTGTAGTTGCACAACACTTTCTTCAGAGTTTTGAAGCATTACCTCCATATGCATTTCAGATCACAACCAACCCTCAAAGTGGTATGACTGCTATAAAAGTTTCCTATGGGGATAACCTGACTAACTGAAATTATTATAAAAATAATCAGTGTTCGAATACTGTATATTTAGTACATTAATGTTGTTGGTAAAATTTTGTTTAAACATACAGGCAAACTTATATCATATTTGGCAGATTTAGAAGGAACTTACAGATAAGGAAACGTATGTTAAATTGAGTTTCAGCAAAGTTGGGAGGGGGGACGGTTAAAGGGGGGATTTAATTCTGTATTGTCATGTTTATTGTATGTGTTTTGCATGTTTAAGATAAGTAAGTAAGTTCGGGGTTATTAGGTTAGTAGTTTGGGTGGGAGGTGGGTTAGCTAGGTGGGTGTATATTGTAATTGTTTGTGTGAGTACGGAATGTTTTTGTGTTCTATGTTAAATAAAATTAAATAAAAAATACAAAAATACAAAAAAATATAAAAGTTTCCTACATAAACCATTCCACTTTATACACCATGAGGTGGCATAGAGGATCAGTTGTTATTTTGTTTCAACCCCTGC
This sequence comes from Iguana delicatissima, assembly GCA_948472985.1. Taxonomy (NCBI): domain Eukaryota; kingdom Metazoa; phylum Chordata; class Lepidosauria; order Squamata; family Iguanidae; genus Iguana; species Iguana delicatissima. The sequence continues at coordinate 113,767 of CAOKZL010002888.1, forward strand.
CTTGCTTATACAAAAAGCAGAAGTAGCCATGTTAGTTATAAGATGCATTCCCAAATCTATATTTTGGTATAGAATCATAGAAATGTAGAGTTGGAAGAGACCACAAGGGCCATCCAGTCCAACCCCCTGCCATGCAGGAAAACCCTCAAAGCACTCCCGTCAAGTGGCCATCCAGCCTCCGCTTAAAAACCTCCAAAGAAGGAGACTCCACCACACTCTGTGGCAGCACATTCCACTGCCGGACAGCCCTGACTGTCAGGAAATTCCTCCTGCAGCTTGCATCCATTGCTCCTTGTCCTGGTCTCAAGAGCAGGAGAAAACAAGCCCACTCCCTCCTCGACATGACATCCCTTCAAATATGGCTATCATGTCCCCTCTCAACCTTCTCTTCTGCAGACTAAACATACCCAGCTCTCTAAGTCTGTCCTCATAGGGCATGGCTTCCAGGCCCCTCACCATTTTGGTTGCCCTCCTCTGGACCTGCTCCAGCTTATCCATATCCTTCTTGAATTGGGGTGCCCAGAACTGGACACAGTATTCAAGATGAGGTATGTGTTGCCACAATACGTCTTCTGGAATTCCTGAGGTTTGTTTTTGTTCCTTTGTCAACACTGGAACTATTCACACTCCAACCAACACGGGATGGAATTAAATCATGTCCGAGATACTTGAGGTCTTTGTCAATTAGCAATCTAGTAGAAATTTTCCTCCTTCTCCTCCTCTTCTTTCTGGTGTGGGATTGAATTTCTTCTTCTTCTAGTGTGGACTTGAATGGGGCAAAAAAGAAAAAAAAAAGGAATTAATCAGATTTTGGGATACTTAGAACTCCATAGGCCAATAATAATCTTTAGCACTTCTTCCCTTCTCTTTCTATCTATTCAGTTATTATTAGTGCTGATAAATATATCAATTTTTGTATTTTATTTTTAGAAACCTACTCTGCAACTGAAGAAACGTGAACAGAGAAGAGGGGCATAAATATTTGACTGTTTGATCCTCACCTGCAAAGAAAAATAATTTCCATGGTTTGCTCTCTTCTTTTTCAGGAAATTATTCTGTGCAGAAATATATATAGGTTCTTTGCATGCACACTGTGCTTTTTTAATACAAAAGAAAAAGTTTTTCACACAAATAATAGGAGGAACCTGAATTAACTACTGCTTAGTTACATCTGTGGACCCAAAGTCTTCCTGACCCATGCTTCAGAACACTCTCCCTTTGAGCCCTTACTAGAGCTTAGAGCTCTGAAAGAGGAATGCAAAGGGTGGTGGAAGATTCTGTGCCCACATGTTCTTCTTAATCTCTGGACCCCAATTTCTGTAGACAGAGTTAGAAATTCATTATGTCCTGTGGTTCTTGGGACTCCAACTCAGGGCCATAAGACTGTGGACCAAATCAGTTTAGAAAACCATTTAAACTACAATCTTATGCATGCTTTTCTGGGAATAGGTCTGATTGAGCTCAGTAAAGATTCTTCTGAGCAGAGAATTTCATGATTAAGTAGGACTATGCAATTTATTTTATTTTATTTATTGAATTTGTATCCTGCCTTTCTCCCAGATAGGATCCAATATGGCTGACCAAGACTACACAGTTCTAACTTTCTAGACAATGTCCCACTTTCTAGACTAGATGCCTAGTTGCTGGGAAAGTTATTGTTTTTGCTGTTGTTAACTTCATCATCATCATCATCAAACCTGAACTTGTGGCAAATGAAAACTAGTAAATTATAGTTAAAACATTCAAAAAGCTACATTAGAATAGGATGAAATTATTACCTATACTAAAAACAATAGTTAAAACATACTTAAAAACTACACTAAAAGCATATAATGAAAAATGCTAAAAGGCAAACCTGCTTTTTTTCCCCCTACATTTTTTCCCCTTGACCACCAGAATAGTAGCAAAGGAATGGTACTCTTTTATTCCTAGCTACAGTTATTTATGTCTTTATCACATAAAGGTCTAGGTTTCTCCAGTAAGAAGAATTTCAGGAGATGATTTGAAATTTTAACTGTACACAGAAATTGCATTGCACTTCTTCAGTGACATAATTGTTTTGCAAAATAGGTCATTGTAAAATAAATCACTGGACCAGATAAGACTGCTAAGTTCACTGAATAAAGCTCTTGGAATAGCTCAGGTGTCACCTCATCCTAATAGTATAGACTTCAGTTGTGGGAAAAACAGCACAAACACAAACTGTCCAAGGCAAAAGCTGACATCTGTTAGAGACTAGAAGCACATGTTAATGAAATAATACGGTCACTTCAATCCTGCTGCTGTTGATGGAGAACATGTAAATCCATATGGAAAACACTGGAACAAATGTTTTAATCCCAAGACTGAGACCCACACATGTAGAACTAGAACATGTCTCTTCCTCACTCACCCCTCCAATCTCCACCTTTTAAATTCCTGCAGCTATTCCACCCAACATAGCCATTTACTGGCCAGTGAAGAACTGGTTGTATTGGTTGCAGTTGGAGATCAGTGCACAACTATGTTACGATACAGTTACTGGCAACTTCTGGAGGTCCTAAAAGATGATGACATCGCTGTGTATCCAGCCACAGGAACACAACTGGATGCTTCTCTGTATCCCCCATATTCTCAGTGTGTACATTCCTTCAAGCTGCCTGTCAACTTATGGTGACCTCATGAATTTCATAGGGTTTTCTTAGTCAAGGAATACTCAGAAGTGGCTTTGCCAGTTTCTTCCTCTGAGACATAGCCTAGAGCACCATGTATTCATTGACTATCAGCCGGGAAATGGCTGCTAGGGGAGCTGCAGCAGCTAAAAGGTGGGTTTGGATTTTGTGTGTGTGTACGCTGGCAATCGGTAGCTTCCATTTTAGTAGCTTCCATTTTAGTAGGGCAGTGAGTCTGCTCTAAGATTTCTTCCCCGTGAGATCCTCTGGGTGGGCTTCTTGGACTGACCGATATGCCCAAACGAACAAACAAAATGCACTCGCTCTCTCAGAAGTGACCAGAACACCATTCACGCTACAGAGTTATAGTAATATAGTTTCACTTGAATTGTCATGGCTCCATGTTATGGAATTCTGTGCTGTAGTTTGTTGAGGCACTAGAGGAACTCTCTGGCTGAGAATTCTAAATGTGTCTCCTTAAACTGCAAATCTCAGGATTTCATACAACAGAAGTGTGGCAGTAAAAGTAGAATCATAGCTGTGTAATTCTGTAGTGTGAATAAACCTCAGAAGTCTATTCTTGATTTTGAAAACAAACATCACTGCTTTATTCATCAATGGCTGCTTAAAAAGAGTTTGCTATCTGACTCCTATGGATAAACTAACTAACAAAGTTAGGAACACAAAAATGATGAAATCAGCTGATAACTTTATTATATTATGGTTTCTGTTCACTAACTGTATCAGAAATTCTTTCGTCTCCCTTGCTGCTTACAGCTCATATTGGTTCACGGAATGAAGTTTTGAATATAACAAGAAGAGAGTTTTACAGATTTTTTTATTTCACACAAGGTGAGCCATTATAGAGCAAAATGTATGTGTTCTTGAAGAGATAGCTACTACAGATTTATAGGTAATATATGGAAGGGCGGATATATTCCAGTTTTGTACTTCTTTCTCCTTCTTTCTTTTCAAGATCTAACATGAAAAAAGTGTGCGTCCTATGTAGCCAATGTTAAAGTTTTTGTTCTACTTTTCTTCATGTTTTTTTTCTTTAAAAAAATTAACAAACCTTTCAAATAGAAAAGAAAAGAAAAATGAGTAATGTTTATGTTACACAGTACCACCACTGAGGCATTTAGAAATGAGTGCACTTCTCTAAAAATGCAAAGTAACTAAAAGTGAGGGGGGAAGCATAACCACATGTATTGTTAAAATAATACAGGCTACCACATGAGCATCTCACAAAGAACTTTGTTGGCTTTTCCATGAACTTTGCACTTTCACACTGTCACAAAAGAAAGCAGAGGATGAGAGGTCTGAAGGTTGGGCTAAAGTACTGGAAGCAAAAGAGAATGGCACTGAGCCACCAGTTCATTCTTTGCCCTTGAGAAAGTGGCACAGATAGACCTGCCTGTTCCTTAGGGTGACCTTGGATAAGTCACTGAAATCTTGTTTCTCCTCAGTCAACCCTTCTGGCAAATTTGTGTGCATGTTGTGTGTGTGTGTGTGTGTGTGTGTGTGTGTGTGTGGAGGGCAGGGAGAATCAGCATCATATTTTGAAAAATAAAAATGAGGCATGTGTGTCAGCTTCTCTCTTCTGGGCTAAAGAAATCATAATCTCCACTCCCTGGCCATTCATATGCAACCCTTCCACCTAAAAATGTGTAGCATTTCAGCTACTGCACTTAAAATAATCCTGATAGAAGATCAGCTTGCTTTATTTTCTCATGTCATTTCATAAAAGAAACTGTGTCTGCATTCCTTGTCCCTACATGCAGTTTTTCATTTGGATTGTTGATAATTTGAAAAGTCAGTCTAATCATAATCAAATGTAAAAGGTGGTGCTTGCAGTCCCCTATCAAAGATGGTTTCTTCCACTGCCACCTCATGAAAACTAGGAAGGAGAGGGGGGGGGATGCAAGTACACAAAGAGCATTAGAATTGCATTTAAAAACTCCAATTGCCATCGTTCTGTTCACAGTCTCTCCTAGAAAGAATGCTTCAGTTTTTTCCATACCTAGAGGTGAGTTTTTGCTCTATCTCTTTGAATTAGATTGGTGGTCATCAGAGTGGTGGTAGAACAGGAATACGATGCTGCCGGAGCACTTTGGTGATTTAAGTTGCTCAGAGCACTGCCACTATAATTCAGGAAGAAGAGAGTCAACGTTAAAGGGGGCATTCTGGGATGGAAGACACCAGGGTCTTTGTTCACTGTCCTCTTCCCCTTTTCCTTTGGGCAATGGCCAACATCTCTGACATCTGTGTTACTAGGTAAACCAAGTTATTCAGCCAATTAGGCCTGTTGGATTGTACAAGCTAACTTAAAAGCACAGTGCAGAAAGCAAGGAATCAACAGGAAGTGACAACGGGGGCAGGGGGAATGTCCCCAAGGACTTTCTTGGCTTGTACCACTAGGATATTTTGAATCTGAACAGGTAGAGCAGCTGCTAGCTACCTGCTATTATGATAATGTTTCTGTTATGGAATAAATTTAATATTTAAAGTTACATTTGGATAAAAGGGGAATAATAGAATGGAGTTAGCATGGTTCATTGAAAAAAGTATTTGAAGTAAAGGAAAAATAATGTTCTATCTTCCTAGAGTGGGTCCAATATTTTAAGGAAGTCTATTTATGATTATTTTAATATATACCAATATAGAAGAACATCTTATCACCTAAGTAGAGTTACATTAGAGTTCAAAGCAGGGCATACATGACTTCACTCTCACCCAATTTATCCTTACAACAACACTATGAGATAGGTTGGCCACCTAGTGATTTTGACAGGTGACTAGGAGTATGAACCCGAATATCCCTAACCTCAGGCCAACACTCTAACTATTATATCACACTGGCCGTTTTTATGGTATTGTGCATTTGTTCTACACATTTCACAGGCAATTTGGAAAAAAGAAAGGCAATATAGCAGAATGCTTATGCAGTATATACCAGGTCTTCATACTTTCTGATTCAACAGGGCAAATGCAAGTTATGATTTTGTCCAATGGCCATGCATCTATGTTTTAGTCTGAACTTTGAAGGATCTATCAAAAATGATGAATCTCATCTCCAAAATTGGTTGGAACGTGGTTGTAGAGAAAAATTGCTTTCCCTTCCTCATTTAGGTTCAAGAATGGAAACACGAGTGAATTTAAAATGGAAGTTTATTTAATGATATGGAAGTCCAGATATTCAGTTTTCAAATTGAGCAATTTAACTCCACAGCAAAGTTGCATCTTAACTTTTATAGGAATTTTTACAAATCTGCACAGTAACTTCACACAGCAACATATAGTAAATCACGGGAGTATACTAGATATATTTTAGTCAATCATTAAGCCACAGTTATTAAACCAAAATGGAAAATTACCAAGCAAGCACAAACAAAAACTATTTATTTTGAACCATTACCTTGCATTTCATATTTATTGTTATCAGTAGAATGCACCTGTATATTGATGGTAGGATCCAAATGTTCTGAAAGTACTTAGTCTTTTTTTTCCCTTTGAGATTCCTAAAGCTTAATAACTCTGCCTCTTCTAAATTTTTCCCTAGTTGGAAGCCTGTTCCACTGATCAGGGATATTTTTGAATATTTGAAGAGGACTGCTAAATGCCTGGAAATCCTTGGCTTATGGCTTCTGTCTGCATTCTTCCTAGTGGACTACTGCTTGAAAAGTAATCCAGAAAATCATGCATGATCAGAACTTAAACTTTAATTCAGTTATGAGACTAGGCAATTTTGCTGCTATATAAAAACATTGGTGAACACATGACAAAGATGCACTGAGTTGTTGTAATTTGACATCGAGTCAACTTCAACTTATGGTGACCCTATGAGTGTGTACTTCCAAGAGCCCCAATCATCAACTACCCTGCCCAGGTCTTGCAAACTTAGCACCATGGCTTTCTTGATTGAATCAATCCACTGACAGTGTGATCCACCTCTTTCTGTGCTATCTTCTATTTTCTTAATCATTATCATTTTTTTTCTAATAAGTCATCTCATCTCATACCATATCCAAAGTATGACAGCCTCAGTTAAGTCATCTTGGCTTCAGGCGAGAGTTCAGGTCTGATTTGGTCTCTGACCTATTTATTTGTCTTTTTAGTAGTCCATGATATCCACAGAACGTTCCTTCAACACCATGTTTCAAAGGAATTGATTTTCTTCTTGCTGTGTCTCAAAGAACACACACCCTTACAGCAGCTTAACTGTGCATAACAACAGGAAGGGAAGTTTAGGAAGACAGTGTATTAGTTATAGTTATGTTAAAATTGGTGGGATTTAAATAAAGGTATGGCTAATGAACTGATCCCTTTCATTTTCAAGGGTCTTAAGTTTAATTAATTTTGTCGGCAGGCAACTGGATTATAACGGTGACATCTACACTTCCACATTCCTGCAGCTGATCTTTTGTCTCTGTACTTTCTACTGCTCTCTTATTTTCAGTGCTTTACCAGTCTGGATTATTCTCCCCACTTCATCCACACAGTTATCATACAGCATCCCAAAGTTTTATTTCTGAACCAAAACAACAGCTACTATGACTACCTCTCCCCATCATGCTGCCTTAATTCCCTGAAAAATTGGTGGCTCCCCTTTGCCAGTGAAAGAAATGATATCACATCTTCCTGTAACATCAACAACAACAACTCAGTGCAAGGAGAATGACAGCCCATAAACTCAGAAGTGCTGCTTGTCAGATGAGGTGGCAATGCATGGACTTTGTGTTCTGCCGTTGCTACTCTTGAGGAAGGACTGGAGAGATGGAACATGGGGAAGTACAACCGTTAAATTACTCACTATTAGCCCCTATAGTGTGCTTCCAACATGGGTTGAGAGAGATACATATATATATGCTGAGAGACGGGGAGACAGAATGTCACAGTTAAAAAATTTTTACTAGTATAATGAGGAAAGAGACCAACAGAAGAAGTTCCCTTGGCTAATTTTCTAGCTAGCAGCCACTGCAATGTTCCCACCAGGAGAGACTGAAGAAGTGTGAGAGTGATATAATAAATAATGACTGACTCGCCTGGTAAGAAGAAATTATCACTATGCTTGGGGGACCTAAGTATATGCTCACCCAGGATGTAGAAAAAAATGTGGAAAAATGAGAAGCCAACCTGATTCACTCTGGTGTGTTTCCTTGAGTACACGCAAACCTATTTGAATTAAAACAATACAAAAAGCTTGGGTTGTTCCATCATAAATTGGCATATGGAAGAAAAGTTCTAGACACTGAAAAGAGCTGCACAAAAACAAACCCCACAATGTCCTAACCCAAAGGAGCTTTAAAAAAAAAAATCCCAGCATGCTGCTTTTTGAGTAAGCATCTTTAGAACTGAAAGCATGCACAGTAATAGGCCAAATCCAGCTGATCACAGCAAAAGATACATAGGTCCTTTCAAATTTTGTAACCCTCTGAAAGAGTGGGCATGGTGATGGGGACATCAGATCCCACAAGCAGCCGCCATACTGATAGTGTTATTCCATATATTATAGAATAGTTATTCCCAATATAAATCAAAGTGTGTCCAGTGTTGTTGTTGTTGTTGTTGTTGCTGTTGTGTGCCTTCAAGTCATTTCCAACTTATTTCAAAATTATCAATGGATTTTGTTGGCAAGATTTGTTCAGAGGGGGTTTGCCATGGCCTCTCTCTAAGGCTGAGAAAGTGTGATTTGCTCAAGGTTGTCCAGTGGGGCTTACTCCTAGATACATGGCAAAGCTTTGGAAAGTTGTTCTTTTGGACTGCAATTCTTTGTTGTCTCTACTGCAACACAGTAACATACGTAATGCATACACACACATACCACTCATGGACTACAACACCAAGAGTTGGTATGGCCAACAGTCTAGTGGTTGGGGTATTCTGGAAGTGCTAGTCTAGAAAAGTAATGTTTACAGGAACTGTGATGGTTATAGGATTGTAGCTTCGGCTCTGCCCCTCCTAATCCTAGTCAGTGGTGGCTGTGAATTCAAAGTCAATGGAACAGTGAATCCACACTGGGTTTTATTCTGAATTTTAAAGGAGTTGCCCAAAGTGCTGAATCTATTTGGGGATAGGGTTCAACACATTGAATGGCTTCCTTATTGTTCATGTAGAACAGATTCCAGTGAAATGGAAGTTACCATCCAGCGCTGCTCCAGTCTTCCCCAGTCTGGTGCCTTCCAGATATGTCAGACCTGAGCCACATTCACATGACAATGGCCACGGTGCCTGGGGATTATGGGAATAGGTTGCGGAAAGGTGTGCTAGCATTTCATTAAGTTTCATAGTTTTACATGCTTTAGGAGTCTGCACATATATTATTTCAGGTATCGCTCTTTTATTTCCAATATATGTCTGCTATAGAAAGAAATAGCATGGAATTCAGTAATATATTTTTTAAAATTCTATCACCATGATACATAAATATTATTCCTATCTTTGCTTAGAGCATGCATCATTTTTGGAAAGGTTTGCCTGTTTTGTTCACGGCAGCAGTGTGATAAAAATGGAAAGATGTATTTCTCGAAAAGAGGTCTACATTTCAGATTGTATTCAAAATGAAAACATTAATTAAATGAGTGCCAGTGAACTGTTCATTGGTAGCCAATGTTGGTAGCAACAATAATAGTAGCTCATGACCAGGGGTGAGGGAAAAAGCTATTAGTCCCAGATTGATATCCATTTTTTCATTCATTATATTCATGCTGACACAGCCAAGAGAAACTGGAAGCTTGAAAGTTACTTCTCTGGACAATTACTGTCAGATTTCCAGGTAGGGAATTCTGTGAGTTGTAGTTCAAAAAAGTAACTTTTCTAGACTCTGAAGAAATCAGTGTGGTTGAAGATGTAGAATATAAGGATTCAAACACTGCTTTACATAGCACCACGCCTCACTTAAAACCAGTGAATTTAGCCCATGGATCCAACTATTCAAATCTATCTTCAAAATAAATTCAGAGGTCACTCAACCTACCTTAAGAGACTCCCTTGTTGTTCTCCTTTATGACACTGTTCTCCATGGTAAAAACTTCTTCTTTTTTGTCCCAGCAGTACTTAGGGCTGTTGGTTATGTGAAGCTGGTTATTTTTCACACATTCTGTCCTATTCTCCACTTACCCCAGTTTTATTATTTCCCATCTATTTGTATATTTTCTTGCATTGTTTTTGGCTTGTTTGTATTTGATTATTCTTGTGCCTCAGTATGGTTTTAAACCTGTTCTGAGTTACCTACAGTGCCTCACTGTGAAGGCATCAAAGTGGGATAGGAATGATTTAAAAGATATGAATAGATTACAAGCAAGTGGTGTGTCTAACCACTGCTGGTTGCTCATTGCCTGATGCCCCTTAGGCCGTACTGCTGGGTAGGAGTGGAATAAAATACTGAAGATTTGGGGTAGGGTGGAAAAAAGATTTCTTAAGTGTTGGGAAACTCTGACAAAGAGAATCCTGGCGAAAGCCCAAGCCCTAACAAGAAGCCCTAGCCCTGAGATCTTACATCAAGTAGATGTGATGTAACTGTAACACTTCGCCCTTCTCCCATTTTCCTGGACTTCCTGACAGAGCCATGCTCTGGCCAGGGGAAGGCAGAGGGCAGCTGAGGATCAACTGGCTATGTTATGATACTCAGACCCAAAACAACGTCATTCCCCATGGGCTGCCAAAGAATTCCTGGCAGGACTCAGAGCATGTCAGTATTGCCATGTGTCTGGCTATTGAAATATAATTTGATGATCTTCCAGTTCCTATACCATGCAGGAAAATGTACAGGAAAATAGCAAGTCTTGGCAGGGGTGTTTAAAAGATTTGGAAACCAATTTTTTCCCCTCTGCAAGAATGTCTTTGAGAACTGCAGAGTTTTCAAAGACATTCTTGAAGTGGGAAGAAAATTGAATAAATTGTTTGTTCCCCTAGTGGAATAAAATTAACTAAAAAATAATTAATTGAGTTATGTGGGGCTAGTGCTGTCACCTTTGTTACTAGACTCTCTTATTATTAGAAGTAGTATTAGCATTACTACTGTGCTTCCTTTTCCCAGTTCAGAACTGAAGGCAGTTAAAGCAACATAGGCCATTTCTGCACGGGGCCAGGAAATCGCCCCGTGACGCTACTTACCGGGTCTTTTGGCTCCCCGGTCCGGTCCAGGCTGCTCCGGAGCAGTGCGTGCTCATCGCTCTGCACTGCTCCGGGGACGAAAATGGTGGCTTCCGGTTGGTTGAGGGTCTCGACCAACCATTGAAGCTCACCAGCCTAAAGCCCGCCCCCAGCAGATCACAGGCTCACATTGGTGCGAGCCTGCAAATCTGCACAAGGGAGCAGGCTCACACTGGCGCACTCCGTGCTTTTGAAAAACCACAAGAAACAGGTTTTTCAAAAGCATGCTGGACAACTATTTGGGGTCGTTCCAGAGCAGGCTGAGGTGAGGAACTACACTAAGTAGTCCAGACCCAGTCCACTCCCAGGTGCAGATGTCCTCCCTGGAGGACGGACTGCACTGTTTCTAATACCCTGTGCGGAAATGTCCTTAGTTAAAAATTCACAGCATACAAAAATTAAAAATATATTAAAATGGTCAACAAATCAAAACCAGTTGAAGAAGAAACCATGAAAAAAGAAGATCTATGAGCTGGATCAGAACCCACTCACTCTTGAAATAAAAGAGATTCAAGATATATATGACCAGTTTTTCCCAACATGATGACCTCCAAATGTTTTAGTGTACAATTCCCACCATCCCCAACCTGCTTGGCCCACGGACAGGGGTAATGCAGTCCAAAATTGTGTCAGAGAAGAGAGGAACGAAAGAGAATGATTTCCATTGATTTCAGTAAGTCTACTTGAAATATAATCCAGTTTGGATTCAGTCCATCATCTTGTGAAACCTGGAGTTGTTCAACTATGCCGGTGGGAGAAGATAGTAGTGTCCTTTGTCTGTTCAAAATGATGGCAGAGGTTTTCTGCTATAAGCTCACCTCTATGGTTCATTTTAGCTGATTTCCTCTTCAGCTGCATTCCTTATTTCTCATGTTCTTATATTTGCTTTCCGTTTGTAAATATAATTTCGTATAAGCCCCAGACACATACTAGTGAGTGTCTGTAATCACATGCAGAACATGTGTAATCTAACTCATGCAAAATCAGAAGGAAAACATGACCTGGGTGTTCTTTTTTATTAAGAGAGAAACTCGCTGCATATTTAATATGAGGTGCGTGCCCAATCACCATTTTTGTGTTACAAAGGTTAACAACATAAGAAAGACCTCAAGAAAAAAACCCACAACCAGTATAACTATTGCTATCTTTTCATTATTTATCCATTTTAATCTCTTCCTTAGAAGACTATGCATAATTCATTTTTTTGTGTTTCTGAAATGAAAAATATTTCTTATGAATGATATAAAGTGTTCTCAGCAATTTGAAAAATCTGTTTTGGGATGATGGAAAACTGATGCAATGGTTGCTCTGTTTCTGCAAATTAGAGCTCAGAAGAGTTACTGTTTGGACTACACTTTCCAAAATCCCTCAGTTGGAGGAGTCAGGGAGTTGTAGTCCAAAAAGCAAATTTTCCGAGTTCTGCTTTTAATAAAGATGGGAAAGAATGAGTTGCACTGGGATGTATTATGGCAGCATGGTGTAGTGGTTTGGGCACTGGTCTGCAATTCTGGAAACCAGGATTCGAATCCCCAATCAGCCATGGAAACCTGCTTGATGACCTGGGAAAATCACACTCTCTCAGCATCAGAGGAAGGCAAGGTCAACCCCTCTCTGAATGAATCTTGCCAAGAAAATCCCATGGTAGGTTTTCCTGAGGGTCACCTTAAGTTGGAAATGACTTGAAGACACACAACAATAACAAAGTGTTGGATGACACTTCAGTATCTAATGAAAACCGTGACTTGCAGGTTGAGTCTATCATACACTCCAAAAATCCAGATTTAGCAGGGACAGTCTCTATTAATTACCTTATGTCCTGTTTTCTCAGCTGCCTTCTGAACAAACTTAAAACACACTGATCATGATTATAAGTATGTCTGCTTGAGACTAAGGCCATTTCTGCCCTACACTGTTATAGAGCTAGTATTCCACTTTCAACATCCTGTGGTATTCTGGGGCTTGTAGTTTCCTGAAGCCAAAGAGCTCTCTGGCTGAGAATGCTAAATGCTCCTCCCTAAACTGCAAATCCCAGGATTCCATAGGATGTTGAAAGTGGAATAATAGCACTATCACAGTGTAGTACGGAAATGGCCAAAATTCCACTACCATTACTTCCTAATATGGATGGACAAATCTATCAGTTTCACTTTCTTCCATGTTTATATCATGTTCCTTTCACCAAATATATAGACGCATTTATGAATTTTTGTAAATTTTTATCAAAATCAGACTGGAGAAAACTCTTAATCTCTGGCACCAACCAATCTCAGCAAGATCAGCTACTCCCAGCATGGAAAGAAATGCATGTGTGTGTGTGTCATATCTCTGTAAAAGATGAGAAGCCTGCCAGAAGAAAAAGTAGGCAATCTTTGTTCAGCACCACAAGCACAGCTGATCCAGAGGAATTCAAAGCCAGAATTTTAAGAGCCATACAGCTCAAAGCTTGCAAGGGTGAATCTGTCAATTTCACTTTCTCTCACATTTGAACATCTTAAATCCTGAAGTCTTTCCATCACATTAAAATTGTAGATTTTCTGAAATTCTCATAAAGAGTGAAACACATTTTTCACTCAACCCTACTTCCAGAAAAGCTTTTTAAAGTGTTGAGTTCTAGCCATATGTTGAAAGGCACTGCTAATTGATTAGCATCACTGCTAGCAACATTGAGATACAGTGTCATTAACAGTGTCCCACCTGAAATGAAACTAGTACCTTTATTTTCTTGATCAGCCAAACCACCCTCCACAAATGCCACCTAGTGGCTCAGGCTTGAGTATATACAAAAAACACTACCCCCTCTTCATGAATGTGTGCACAAGGGTGAAAACAATGTATGAGCATAAGCACATTAGCCATCCAAATGTTTTAATAGTGAACACTATTTCCTGCAAATACTCGAGTAGATTTCTGAGCCATTGCCCTTACATCAGGGTTTCTTATTCTACTCTGTAGAGGTTTTCAGGCCTAGATCCTCTATGACTACAATCTTAGGCCATTTCTGTCCTACACTGTTATGGTGCTATTATACCACTTTCAACATCCTGTGGAATTCTGGGGTTTGTAGTTTACTGAAGCCCAAGAGCTCTCTGGCTGAGATTTCTAAGTGCCCCTACCTAAATTAGTAAGGCAGAAATGGCCTTGTTAGTTAATCCCAACTAGAGTAGGCCCACTGAAGCATTTAGTGAAGGGTAGCATATCTTCCAATATTTCGCAGATGAAAACCAGGGCACATGTGGTCAAGCAACATCAGAATGTGGTCAAGAGAGCAACAAATATTAGTGAGGAAAGACATAGGAGAGGCTGTAGCAGTTTGCTTTTGCCAAAGCCTACTATGAAGAGCAAGATTTTACCTGTTCTTTTCCTCTCCCCCACTCAAGTTAATTGAGTATAAATTACTTTTTTCACTTTGAACTCAGTTTGGAGCAAAGATTTGAGATCTTGGCCCTTTTCGCATGCCTTTTTTTTTGCACGAGTGCCCCTTGAGCGTTGCGTGAATGGAAGCGTCGCTCCATTCGACGCACTCCCACTTGCGCAACGCTCATGAGGCTAAAGCAAGGAGCGCACATGTTTTTATTTTCAGCTGTAAGCCAAAAATACTGCGTGCTCGCGCAATGCTCGCGGCGCCCTCGCGCATTTACCTGCGCGCGGTGCTTTGGCGAGCCTGGCCGGTTGCGCTTCCTTCCCCCAGAACAGCCTACAGCTCCCAGACTGCACTGCGGAAGGAAGGAAGGAAGGAAGGAAGGAAGGAAGGAAGGAAGGAAGGAAGGAAGGAAGGGGCGCTAGCACAACGGTCGTGCTATGAGGAAGCCGATGTGGGAGGCAGAAGGGCTGTCGTGAGCGGTGAGTGTGAGCGTCTGCTCGCGCAAGCGCCGCTCCCCACTGCCGTGACGAGGTAAGGTGCGAAAAGGGCTGTTGTCTCTCTAATTCCTCAAACTTTCTTGTCCAGTACCTGTAACTTTTCCCCACATTCCCCAATCCAATTTGTATTCAGAGTTATTGACATATACAGGTTGAGTTCCTGAAGGAATAGTGTCCTCCTCCTTGCTGCTTGGCTTCATCTCCATAACAACCAGCCTATTCAAGACAGACACAGTTGAAAGAGGCCCAAGAGCTCTCTGGCTGTGAATTCTAAAGACCCCTCCCTAAACTGCAAACTCTAGGATTCCATAGAATCTTTTTAGGCAGCCAATCATATGAGGTCTTTGCTTGAACAGCCAATCATATGAGGTCTCCTCCTGACACAGACAAACAAACTTTGACTTTTATATATTAGAGCAGCAAATAACATGCACTGCAGATGTTCTTGGTAGCACTGCATGGAATGCCCTGTCTGATCTACTGTGTTTTTACTATGGCCAATAGCTCTCTCCCAGGGTTTACAATTTATTAATTCACCACATCAGATTGATATCTCCATGCGGCTAATATTAAAAATCATTCCATGTATCTGACAGGGTCACTGTAAGTGCACGTAGGCAGGAACGGCTGAAAGGCCAAAGTTAAAAAAAATCCCGGTCAACCCAGGGACTCAATCTGTCACGTAGCCAGGGACCCCTCTACCATTAAACAGACAAAGGGCCCTTCGTACTGATATGGCAGCTCGGTAGAATCACAATCAGCCTGCCAAGTGAGGGCAATTTCCACTCTACCTATGCCCTTGTCTCACTCGGACAGAGTCATTTACATGATATTGGGGAACATTCAGCCAGAGATGTTCGCCATTGAGGGCTTTTGAGCTAGCCCTCCTTGCTATTGTTCTCCCCGGGAGAGAACTAGCCCTCCAGGTATATTTTTTCTATAAAAACCCCATGTTTTTAGCTGTTCAGGGGTTCGCTTACATTTTCCTCCCGAATTGCTGTCACTCTGTTTGCTGAGCATTCCCCTCAGCCCCCCTCCCCCGTGCTGAGTTTCACCGCTCTCAATCCTCTGTTTCAACTTTGGCTTCCTGGGCGTCAGGATGAGGTGGAGTATTACCCTAAAAATCCCTCTCTATAAACCCCCCTATCAATTTTCCTCCCTTTTATTTTCTTTTAGGCTCTGTGTGTTTGTGTGATTGCTAATGTGAGTGAGTGCATAGTGACTTTCATTTTATAAAAAAAAAACAAAATAAAAGAAATCATTGAGTACACCTTTAGCTTGGTTTTTGACCTGACCTGACCTGACCTGGTACACATTGGGTTTTGAGATCTTGCAAGGTTACCCTACCTCTCGTTTGTGCTGGACACATGCTTAGTGCAACTTGGAAACCCCTTTAAAATTGGGGTCAGACTAGGTGTCCTTTGAGCTCAGGCGGTGACAGGGACCTCCCTGACTCAAAATAATTAATCTGGTGACTGGGACTCCCAGGACCCCAAGAAAATTAGGGTAACAGTGTGACAGCAATTTTTGGTCTGAACCAACAGACGGTAGGATTGATTTGACAAACCACACTCCACTCTGGCTCATGGGGAAACACAATACTGTTTATGTTGAAAAAGGTCCTGAGTGGATAGTAAAAATCAAGATCAGAATCTCCTTCCTGACAAAGTCATGGATGTTTAAACACACATTGCTACTTGCCTGTATTAAGAGTTAATCACATTTTTATTGGAGGTGGGGCATTTAAATTGTAGTCCATTCCCTGAGAATAATTACTGCTATTTAATTGTATTCATAATTTAGCATACACCTGGAAAATATGCTATAAAATATCAAGGGGTTTTCCTTTTAATACTGGCATGCCATTTACAAACTGTCACATTTAGAATGCATCTTTAATCTTCTATGGTCTGCTAGAATTTTATATTAAAAGTCTGCTTTGTGCTTTAAATATTAAAGATTCTGCAATACTTCAAAAGGTGATAATGCCTGATGCTCTAGTGGTGCTGAAATCTCAACAGCTAAATATACTGAGGGATGTTCAGTGGCCCTAGCTTAATTAAACATGCATGTGTATTTTCAAATGCAATCTTTTTCTGCTTGTTAGGTTTTTGACAAACCTCCAAACAGGTCCAGGTGGAGCAAAGCATGTAAACAAGCTTGTGAATGCAAGCTTAAAACACTCAAATTAACACCTTCCTACAATTAATATGCAAACTCTGGGACTCTGCTATTGATAATGTCATTTAATATTATTTGCAGTATTGTGACATAGCTAACCCTTTCCCTGGTTCTCTCCTCTTCTCCAACTCTGTCCACTTTAATTATAGAGGAAAGATTTCATTGGAGATTTGCCATTTAATGGGATGCTTTTGGCTGTTTAAAAACCCTGGATAAAAGGTAGTACATATTGCAAGGCTGCAGTTCATGTTTCAATATGTCATTAACTTTATCATGATGAAAGAACAGATTTGCTCTGATTTTTGGCATCTCAGGTTGAATTTGAAATCACAAAGCAGGAACCAAAGCATGTATGAATTGGTTCTTCAGGAGATGGTTGTCATTGAAAGGACACAACTTGGTGTGTCCTGCAAACCAGTTTTACTGGTGCTACTTGGTCAAGAGAGTTGTGTGATTTTTGATGCTTGATCCTCATTTTTCTCAAAAAGAGGTTTTAAAATCACACAGATGACTCCATCCATATATCCCTCTGGTATTTCAGGAAGAAAAAGAAGAATCAAAACATAACGCAGAACAAGATATGGATTAAGAGGGATAACTTCATATTACGGCTCTTTCAAATTTAATAGTCTAACTAAGAGATCTTCTGCCCTACACTGTTATAGTGCTATTATTCGACTTTCAACATCTTTTGGAATTCTGGGGTTTGTAGTTTACTGAGGCCAAAGAGCTCTCTGGCTGAGAATTCTTAAATGCCCCTCCTTAAACTACAAATCCCAGGATTCCATAGGATGTTGCAAGTGGAATAATAGCACTATAAGAGACTAGTGAGGAAAGGTGCTATGTGGCTACAGTCAAGATGGTTCACGTGAACCAAGAGCTTTGTGAGTGCTCACTAAATCTTCCAACATTTTTCTTTAAACCACACTTTCAGAGAAATGCCTCATCCTTCAAAGAGGTATCAAACTCTGTAAATGGAACTCCTTTGAATGAATTTTCGGTAGATTGTTGTCACTATAGAAACACAAGCACAAAGCCCTGGGAAGACCATCTGTAATGAGCAGTGCGGTTCTGTCCATTGTGACCATGCAATAATGACCAACATTTTATGTAATGGTGTAACAGACAGACAGAATTGCCTCAAATGTATCAGATCATTGGACACCCACAATGCCAATAGCTATACCCCAACCAATGGTGGCTGTTGGTTTCTATGCCAGTGGGACAGTGAACCTGTTCCAGGTTTTATTCAGAATTTTAAAGGAGCTATACAAGGTGATGAATCCTATCTGCAGAATAGGATAGCTTCCTGGACAATTCCTTTGAACTATGAACTGAAACCCGCAATAGAATAACCTCTCCACTGACATGGAAGCCACAAGCCACCAACACTAGAGACAAAACAATTTTTCACATCCCTAAGCTAAAACCAAGTAAAGTATCAGTGAAGCCAATCTAAGCCCTTTCACATGGATAAGACTATATCTCGGTGCTCAGGGCTTAAGTGGGCTTGTGGATTTGCTAGATCAGAAGGTGGTAAAAGAGTGAAACAGAATAACCAGCTACTGTCAGATAATAGCAATTAGTAAAGCAAAAACACAAAATATATAATATTGTACTGGACCTGCTGGATTTCCATATATTAAAAAGTGCAAGTAATAGTACAGCAACTTAAATGCCTTAAAGGCACAAGATACCTTCTGATTTTGGAAGCTAAGCAGGATCAGCCCTGAGTAGTAAATAGACAGGACAGGACAATGAATAGCCGGTGCTATAGGATATATTTCAGAGGAAGGAACCAGCAAAACTATCTCTCAGTATTCCTTGCCTAAGAGAACCCTATGAAAATCATTGGGTCACCATAAGTTAACAGGTGACTCAAAGGCACATACTAGTACAGCAGTCCTTTGAAAAACATAACCCAGGAAGTCCCTTGCCTCTTTCAAACTTAGTAAGAATGACAGCTTCAACAACAGACAATTGGGGACTATGGTCAGGATCCAACAGAACAGTGATGCTCCTGTAAGAGGAACAAAGAAGAGAGGACACTGTTTCCCTCCCTTCAGTTACCTGTACTCTGAGAGTATATACTGGAGAGTTGGGCCCTTTTCACATGGCATTTGCATGGCATGGCATGGAGCATGATCGCGCATTACTCCAGGGCCCCACGCGCACTTGCCGTGCATGCGGAGCTCCGGAGCTACAGCGCTAGCGCTTCCTGCCCCAGCGCAGCCTGGGAAAATCCCAGGCTGCACTGAGAAAGGAAGAGGAGGGGCTCTCACATGAGCAGGTGGCAGCTGCGGAGCTGAATGAACTGGGACATGAGAGCCTCTTGCTAGAGGCTGCTCGTGTGATCCCTGCACCCCAGCTCCGCAAAAAGGTGAGTTGTGGAAGGGGAATAGCTTTTGGTGCAAATTTTTGGGTGGTACAGACACTGGCAAGGGGAATGGGAGAAGAATGAGTTGGGTGTTTGTGTGACATTACATTTGGGCTCCTGAAAAACAGGCTGGCCTCAATCCATATTCTGTATGTTGCCATCCAGGACTATACAGTAGTACTTGTAGCATTCTAAACAAGTAATCCAGGTTGCCTAATCTGTGCTGACTGTGCATATAGGCTATGTGAACACCACACACACACACAGCGCAGGATTCTTATCACCATCCTTCACCTATCTCACTTCCAAAGAAGAATACATTCACTGAAAATTCCAAGCTGAATCAGATTCTATACTTTTTGCCACTACAGTGGGCCATTGGTATCCAATAGAGTTTGGTTCCAGGACTCTCCATGGATACCAAATTTTGTGGATGCACTTGTTCCATTATGTCCAATGGCGTAGTACAATGCAATACCTTAAATAAAATGGCAAAATTAAAATTAAAATAATAATAGTACAAAAAAAAATCAGGCCCTAACTGGTTGACTCCATGGATACAGAATCCACAGATATGAAGGGCCAACTCTAAACTACACTTTTCTTGCTATTTGTCACTTGCTGGAGTAAACATTAACGCAACTGATTTTAAATCTTTTCCCTTTTTTTGGTGTGTGTGTGGGGTCAATTCACAGTACTAACACTTACATGCAAAAATCCAGGCAGACTTTACAAGAAAAATCCATTTCTTGATGCATTGATTCTCACCTGAAATCTACACACAGACAGGTAGCCTGTACACACATCTGTGTGTTATGTAGGTGATCCCTAACAAAACTTTGATAACAGGGATCAGGTGAAGCTCAGAAAGGCAAACAAGCTGTTCCCCACTTAACAAAACAGACTATACACATGAATGATTTTATTATTATTATTTTAATGTAAAGGGGCAGTTATTGCTCAGATACATGTGAAGTGAAATGAAAATTTATGCAGGTTATAGGAGAAGGAAAAGTGAAATCTACAATTACTGAGGGTATATTAAAACAGATAGGTGGTTCAGTATTAGCAGGAAAGAACAAGAAAGGTATAGTTCTGATACCTAAGGCAAAGCAGCAGCCAAATGAAATGACGGACAAATTTGAATTAATATGATATGATGGGTTAGGTGGCATTTTAATGCAAACTGAATTGTAGAGAAAGTTGTATGAATACTGTAGTAGTTGCTTCTGAGGAGGCACACAGAACAAGAAGATTATTTAAAATGAAATAAAAGAAGTATGAATACATTTCCATTTCTTTTTAATCTATTAGTTGATAAATATAATTCATTGGTGCTGATGGTGGTAGTGGTGGTTAAAACTGTGTGGCAACTTTGGCCTGGCTGCACCCTGTCAGATATATAACTGAAAATAGTAGAATAATTTAACAAATTTCCAGTAGTTAGTATATGCTTTTTAGTGGTTACCCTTTGGGGATCATCTTTTTTTTCTTGCTTTTATTTTTTGGGTTGCCAGTATAATAATACTGCAAATAATAAACTTCTGGGGAGCGAAATGTGTTCAGCACCCCTGCTGGATGCTGCCTGCTTCCTCAATCTGTGGTCACCAGTTCTAATTAAAATGTCGACTTAACCACAGCACAGTACTGTGAGTGAGTCAGTCAGTTCGCCTCGGAAAGTGAACACTTTATTAGGCCAACTCAAACCCTTGTAAATGGAAGCCAGTGGAAGCTGCCTCCACGATCTTTAATGGATTTTTAAAGATGACAAGAAAGGAAATGGGAAACTAAAGCAATGGAAGACATAAATTCCCCAAAGGTGCATTCTGAAGTAAATCAGAGCAACTGAAAAAGTGAACTCTTTGAGCCCTGGGATATCTCCCAGGTTCGTTCGTTCTTTTTCTGTTTCTTTTTCTTTCTTTCTTTTTTTAAGCTGGACACTTACGGCATGTTGAGTCCCTGAACACCTCAGCTCTGGGCATGCTTTGACACAGTAAGCCAGAGAAAGATGAACAACATCACCTGAAGTAATGTTGGAGGGGCAGAAAATTGTTCCCTTTGCATGCTGTGTTGCCTTTGCTTTAAATCACATGACTTATTACAATATATCCATTTATGTATGTTCCAGCTATAGGAAACCTATTTAGCCACACTTTCTTTTTCCTCACTGTGGCTAAAGTAAAAGGGAAGGCATGATCAGTTTCTATGAAATCAAAGTTCCCTTCCTTTCTCAGTTGCTGCTGTCTTTTAAGGCTGTATAGTCAGACTAAATAATGGAAGATAAATAAAGAAAAAAGCTAGATTTTTGTGACAAATTCTTCAGTGTTTTACTCTCCTTTATTCACACAAATAATCTTTCCAAATTCAAATAAGGAAAAAATAGATACAAAAATAAAATAAAATCAATGAATCAATTTAGTTGTATAAAAATGCTAACTTCTCTTCCTGGAGGATGTAGAAAATGCTGCAGGAGTTTATTGTTTCAGTACAAGGTTATTTTTAAATGCTATATATATAAAAAAGGACATTAAAAGAAATGCCATACCAGTAAAAGAGTTTCCAAATTTGTGTAAATGCTGAGTGACACTCATTTTCTTTCCTTTAGCATTATTTAGTAGCAGAAATTACAAATGTTCAATACCATGTAGCCTATAGTAGAATTCTATGAGAAACTCTCACAACGCCATAATTTTTATACAGGTTCTGTACAAAGCTGTGTAAAAATGAACAACCCATTCATGACAGAAATTGCCCAAGTTTTATTCAACTAAAATTAGATTGAAGATTCATTGGTTGATTGAACATATGGGAAATTTATTCATGTATTTATTTAATTTATATCCTGCCCTTCTTCCAGCCTGGGGCTCAAGAGCTGAAAGCATAGAATAACATACAGTTTAAAAATAATGTGCATAATAATTTTCTTAAAACAAATTAATTTCCCCATTTTAGCTAGTTATGCTTTATTTTTTCCCTGTTCTCTGAAAATTAATGTTTCTTTCAATGGTTCTTTTGTGGCTTAACCAGACCTGTCATATCTGCTGTGGAACAGAAAATAATAATAGTACAATGCCAAAGAAGGCTATATCTCTTATTATCACATATTTTAAATGGCCATCATAGATCTACAATTTCTAGGTGGACCCAAGTCAACCTGAAGAGTATTCTATTATTCTGTTCTCCATAGACCAAGGTTTGCTAAGAGACTAGGTCAGCCAGAAGACTTAGCTGAATAGACTCTACCAAGGCAACATGAACAATTTGGTACAAAATCCCAGACAACCCAACTCTGAAATTCCATCTGTGTGCTGCAGCACTATGTCAGCTAACAGGATACAGTATTGGACCTTTATATAAATATATCATCAATGGATCACCACTCTCAGTCACTTGCTATATTTCAATCTCTCTCTCGCTCTTTTTTTAAAGAATAGCTGTGAAATGGAATGAACAGAGAAGAAAATGCTGACTTCAGAAGTAAGGTCTAGCTTATTACCTTAGGCTTGCTATACTGTCCTTTAAAAATGCATTTAAATCCCCAGACTGGATCCAAAGAATGTCTGCTTGGCTTGTGTAGCCCAGGAAGAAAGTCATCATAAAACATCCCTGCATTTGTGTGACAGAAGATAAGAATAGTTTGACTGCAAACTATTGCCTTCCTCAGTCAAGAAAAGGTGAAGGTCTAAGTGTCTGCTTAAAAATCTGACAGCATACACTCTCGTATGTCTTCAAATCATGTACAGCTTGCTTTCCCCTAAGAATCTGGAAATACCTCACCCCCAAAACCACCTCTCTTTAACTCTGTGTTCTTTTCATTTCATTGCAGTTGCTTCCCCCACCCTTTCTTTGATAGTATTTCCTTTTGGGAAGTGTTTGGCTAACATCACTTAGGGGACTGTACATGTGGATGTTGGGAACTACGGTAACTCATTTTTCAATGTTCACCCTTTTCTGGTGATTTCCAGTAAAGTCCCTTTTAAAATGACAAATCTCTGTACTTTCTGGCTGGTTTTTTTCCCCCAAACAGATAATGAAAATTTGACTACAAAGGCTGGCTGTCAGTATTTAAATAGTCACACCTCAGGCTAGTTTGAAGACCTATATCTTGACACCAGTAATCAGTGATGCCATCAGGATGGGACCTTCGGGTAGAAGTCCAGAGCCTAACTCAGGTGAGTGAGCAGGAAATCTCTCACAGTATCCCTCCCTCCATTTCCATCTCCAGACTGCCAAGAGATGCATATTAAGGTCATTTCCTAAGGCAATGTTTGACAAAATGTGACCCCAGGGAAGCATGTGGGCCCCAAGGGCTATTTTTGCGACTTTGGCCACTCCAGTTTTTCTAGATCTCACTTTTTCTGGGGGGGGGGGGAGAGAGAGCTTCCAAGAATGGTGATGCACCTAAATTTTTTTGTGGGAGGATAGAGGGAGAGTTTGCACCAACATCAAAAATTGCCTGTTTTTGTCTGTGGAATTGTGGAATTTGCAGTTTAGGAAAGGGGCATTTAGATACCTCAGCCAAAGAGCTCTAGTGATTCACATTACACAAGATAGAAACAATACAGTTAAAATGGAATCATAGTGCTATAACTATGTAGTGTGAAAGAACCACTGAAGCAGATTTCCAGCCATGTCTGTCATGGGGCGGGGAGACCATTCTGGCAGTCTGTGCAGTCTACAGAGGGTCCCATGAAGAGGAAATTGGCCTCTAGGCTTATTGGAGTTGCCTGCTCACATTGCTCCTTATGCTAATTTTTATAGCAGTTGCATTCAGTACAACACAAATAGCTTAACACAACTATATTTGTTCCAAAAATTGTGTGTCTGTGTATTTGTATGTGTTTGGTTGGCTTTTATGAAAATGGAAAGGGATGGGATCCAGCACTACTGTAATAACACACCAGGAATAAAAGAGAATGTATATTGCACCTTAGCCAACCACTACTGCCTGTGGAATCTCTAGTGCTTAATTGCATCTCCATTTTCTTTAAAATCCAAAGTGTTACTGTCAGGTTTACTTTTAACTCACCACCGGTTTTGCTCTGACTGTGTGCAGCAATGTTATTCAGAGATGAAATGTTTAATCGTTACCCATGGATAAATGTTTCCTTGCTTTATTCTCTGTTGTTTAGAAGTGAGCCATAGAGAAAGAACCAAGAAAAAAAGTCTGTCACCATTCATTTTCCATAGGAACATCACATAATGTTTTAATTGGAAAATAGGCTTTTAAAGGTGATCACAAATTGAGGGTATCTGTTAGAGCACAAAATGAGCTTTTGCACAATTTTCTTTCCCCCCTTCTTAACTTAATGAACCTTTTTGTGTCTGTCATGGAAAACATGGAAATTTCATTCTCTTCTCTGTAAAACTATAGTCACTTAAATGCTTTAGGTTGGACTAACTGAGCAAGTAACCTGAAGGGCTGTGTTAATATTAGCCTGCAGTGAATGCGTAACCAGCACTTTGTTGCTGTTTGGTGAAATGACCAGTTTACTTGGTTATATTGACAGCTCTACTGTAAAATTTGCTGGCATTAAAGGTCAAAAAGACCCAGTTTCTCTCTCATTGCATCTATCCAAGAGAGAATAAATCTCAGAGCAGAATCACTTCTCTGACAATAATTTATGAATTATGCACTGACTGTGTTTGAATTGAGAATGGCTTTCATATCCTTTCCATTAGCTCAGATTAAGTTTTCATATAGATGCTGGGAAGCATGCTAGCAATATCCTCCGCTCATTTTTATGAAAATTTTATCAGCCCTCTCTCTGTCTCTCTTTCTCTCTCTTTTTCCTTCTGTACTACACTCCAATTGGGATGTCTCAGAATCTAAACCTCAGCTTTGGACATGAACTTCTCTCAACCTGGCTGGCTGCTGCTCTAAAGGTTTCAATATTTTATGGGCTCCGGCTAACTCAGCCGTGAGATTCAAGCTGCAGAGATTTAGCTCTAATGTAAAATCATGAACGGATGAAAACTGGGATGTCATAAGTAATACATCGACAAGAGCAGGATGCAGTTACCATGTTTAAAAGGGTTTTTAAAAGAAAACAGCATTCTCTGCTTCCTCTTTGTATCCCAAAATGAAAAGCCTCTGAGCTATTGTACTAATACATTGCTGTGATTTCTTGCTGGCTTTTCTTCAATTGCTGCTTAATTGTTGCACGGAGGGGGCTGTGTTTTTTCTCCCGCTCTCCTCCCTCCTTGGAGGTCAACAAGAAAGCCCCTGATGTCAGCTTTCTAAAGAAATGGGCATCGCATGGCCCAGTGTTTATAGGTCAAATCCATTTCTTAGCATCTTCTCTTTTTGTCTCAAAACTGATTTAAAACATTTGGAAAATCTGTCTATTCAGCTGGCGTGTTCTGGTGCATTCTTTCCTAGACACAGTGGGGTCAGATGAGATCTGTCTGATGGACTCCTCCACTGCAATCTATAGCCATTTCCCTAGAGTCCTGTGGAGTGTAGCAAAGCAGAACAGCCTTATAATGGGCCCGATAACAATATGTTCTTTGTGTGAAAGAATCCAGGGGGAAGTGCTGGAAGGTGCACCGGTCAGTAAAAAACAACAACACAACAACAAAACCCCCAACAACTAGTTTTAGTGCTTGCTTTCCCCCACCCTTTCTCATTATGTACATTGCAGCCACTGGAAATATTTTCTTGACAGTAAATAAGCGTTACCATAAAACAGTTAACAAGCATGAAGCACACAAATACACAGAGTCCTTTTCCATTTTAAAGGGTTTTGGTTATTAATGCCTGTTATTAGCACATTTTCATGGAAGAGCATGAAACAGAAGAATCTCCTCCTTTTGTGTGTTTCTGCTTCCAGTTCAAGGCAAAGTTGTTTTTCAAAATTATTTCTCACATATGTAAGAAACATATGAATTGATGCGCATTACTTCCCTTTTTGAAGTATTAGCTCGTCACTGAATATTACAGCACTGCTATCTACCAAACTGACCATCTACACACACCATTGGGATATGTAAAAATTTTCAAGGTTTTTTTTTAATGAGGAATTTAAGAAAAATTTCCAATTCATATTCAAGGGTAAAAAGAACTTGAAGTTTTGGGGTTTTTAAAAGAAAAAAAATCAAAGATAGGAGAAGATGAAACCAGCAGGTCCATTGCATCCATGGTCAAGGTTCTTAAAGGCATGGAGTTGAATTTCTTTAATTCAATCATGTTTGGTTGTCATCTCTCTCTCTCTCTTTGCAAAAGTTCCTCATTGTTAATTCTTGTATGGCAGACAAGTACAACATGGTCACCATAACCCTATTAAATTTAGCTGGTGCATGTGGGGAGAATTTTGTTTCAAACCAGTTGTGGCAAATTGACCAACATTTACAAATTTCTTTGTATCTGGGACTGGAAGAGCCTCAGTTTTTTAAAAAAATCTGAATGTGAGAGAAAACAAAACTAATAGACTTTCCCATTCCTAATACATACACGCATACACTCTATTGGCCTTATAAAATTAGGACCTTTTCACACTCCCAGTTATAGTACTATGGTTCCATGGCAACGTTCTATGGAATTCTGGGGTTTGTAGTTTGGGAAGGACATTTAGAATTCTTAGCCAAAGAGCTCTAGTGCCTTAGCAAACTACAGAACCTATGATTCCATAGGATATTGCCGTGGCAATTAAGTTGGAATCATAGTGTGATAATTGTGTAGTGTGAAAGAGACCTAAGTTCCTACATCTAGGATCAATATTTATATAGTTTGGGAAATGTGCCTTGTTATTTTATTTTTTAAAACTCTCTTCTGATAACAGATTATCACAAGAGGGACCTACATCTTTTATGAGCACAGATTTGCATTGTTCATCTATATTATACCAGTTAACTTTGCCTTCTCTGATACTGAAGAGAGATGTACATCTAAATTTAGAGGCACCAACATCCAATCTACTGGTGCTTGTGAATATAGCTCAGTGAAAGCTATTGTTTGCTTGCAACTTTCATTACTGAAAGACCAAATAATTGAGTATTACTTAGTTCTAGCTGTTTTATTGAAGAGATCCTTGTGACACAGTAATTTCCCAATAGCTGTGCTGGCTTAAAAGTACAATGAACCCCACAACCCCTTCCTCTTTTGATTTTCTTCCAGCAGCCATACAAGACTTCTGAGACACACAGTAAGTGGCCATAAATGCTATAAAAAGGGCTGTTTTTACAACCATTTCACTGATCATAACACCCCTTGCAAAACTGTCATAAAAATGTAGATTCAATAGTGAGGGAGCACCTGAATGCCGTAGTGGCAGGACAGAATAGAAGTAGTTTTAAAAGGTCGGTAATATATCAGGTTTTACACTTTAAGTTAGATTACCTGCTTCTAGGAAAGGCAAAACGTGTATTGGGTCTGGCATTACCTTAGCTCTGTTTCCCTTTGGCAACAGTCTTGGACAGGCAGTTCTTGCAAAGCGATGGCACACGTTGGGCACAAAAGAGCTATAGAAGATCCATGTGTTTTGCTGACATTCATGAAACAAATGCTTCCTACAACTGTTTTCAGCCAGTTGGTCCTAGGAGAATAGGGACATATGGATTAGTGACGTTCAGCTAAAGGATGTCCTGCTAATATGAAACTGATATCTTGTGTCAATGACGGTCATATGACAAAAACTAGATATGGGCAATCAAAGCAATTGTGCTTACATTTTTTTTTTTTTTTTGGAATGAACATGTACAGTGATACAGTTTTCTACCACCTGGCTTTGAACAAGGAACATTTGTTCTGCATGTGCCACCTAGAACTTGGAAATGTTAATGGTTTGAACTACGAATCTCATGATTCGCCTGCCAACAGGACCATGGGTCCTGGGAATTACAGTCATCCCCAAAGAAGGTTTTCTAAGCTCTCATGCCACCTACCATAGAACTTGGGAAATGAGCTATCAGTGGGTCCATGTGTCCTGAATGAGGTCCCTTTGCAAAACCACAGTGCAGAAATGGAATGTGTTTTCTCTTTGCCAACACCCCCCTCCCCAATATTTGACATAAATGTGATCATCCAGGTTTCAAATTGTAGGGGAGAGGAGGATTGCTCTGGTTCATTTCATTAACCACTGCTGGCCTCTGGTGGAGTATCCTCTGTAACGTAGCACTCTAATTTGACAGAGAACATCTAAGAAATTATTCATGCCAGCCCACCTCATAAGATCCAATAATGAGGGCAAATCATTTGTTAAGGATTTTATTTTAGAATAAGTTCCTTGCTTTCAGTGGAACATGCATTCCAGCAAAAATCAGTAAGATTGCAGATATAACTCAGATAACTTAGGATTTAAAATAATCAAAGGAAAACAATGAAACAGTTGAGGCAGAGCTCTCAAGGTCAAAGCATTAGGTCTTTTTAGCAGGGTGATGATGGGGCAGCTTTCTCTTGAACGTGTAATTAAAATGGATTGGATTTATGTGAGACCTACTTTTGCTACAGATGGAACTTGTGAGAAGTGGCCTTTTAATGAGGATCCTCAAAGCTACCAAATTTTTCGGCTCTCCTTGGTGGCCTAACTTATGGGAACTATTTTAATGAGAGCCTACACATCAAACTTGACCACTAGAAAATGGACTAAAATAATGTTGGACAAACATTGCTTTTTGTATGATTCATAGCATTAT
Source organism: Iguana delicatissima (assembly GCA_948472985.1). Taxonomy (NCBI): domain Eukaryota; kingdom Metazoa; phylum Chordata; class Lepidosauria; order Squamata; family Iguanidae; genus Iguana; species Iguana delicatissima. The sequence goes on from CAOKZL010002888.1 coordinate 142,618, forward strand.
CTTTTTTCAGGTAGCATCTTAGCAGAGGACAACTGTGGGAAGGACAAATTAAATATTGCTCTGTAAATATATTCTGGAAAACAGGATTAAACTGCTTTTCTGTATTTTAATTTGTTAGTAGAAGCTGGAGGGTGGGAAGAAAGGCAGAAGAAAGTTCACTTTCTGAATATCTATATATCTGTTTATCTATGTATGTGGCCTGACTCTGACTTAAGACATTTTGCTGTCTGAGGCAGAATGACCAGTGGGTTCCCGACAAGCGTAGTAATCAAGCCTGGCTGTATTATTTTGGCACTGAAACAATCCCACAACACACTTCCCCTTCCCTCAGAAAATAATAATAACAACAACAACAATGATGATGATGACAATAAACAGCTAACCATTTGCTGCACAATTTGCATATGACGCAAAATCAGATGCCTGAGGTGGCTGCTTCACTTTGCCAAATATTAGTGCTGGCCACAGCATACTGACCATTTGCTATAAGCAGCATTTAAAGCAACTTACTGACTTGGAATAGCTTAGGCTAAAATGTACAGATGTACACCTGTCACCTGTGATGGCTGGAGACTTCCATAGGTACTGAACATTATCCCAAAATAGATTCAGCACCTTAGACAATTCCTTTCATGTTTGGACAAACCCTTAATGTGGATTCACTGCATGACTGAGGCCATTTCCTCACTAGACTGTTTTAGCACTATGATTCCACTTGCAACATCCTATGGAATCCTGGGGTTTGCAAGCCCCAGGATTCCATAGGATGTTGCAAGTGGAATCATAGCGCTATAACAGTCTAGTGCAGAAATGGCCTGAAATGGGAGTCACCAACGACTACTGTCAGTTACAACACATAAATTGAATGAAAAACTGGAATAACTGGGAAAAGATATTAACAGAAAGAGGCAAAAAAAATATAGTGGTAGATTTACCAAGTGAACAAATAGCATTTCACATTATCCACAAAGTTGGAGAACAGGTATCAGCATATTATACACATGGCCAACTAATACAAGATTGGCCATATGTTTATTGTCTTATGAAATCCAGTCTTTAGAAACAATTTTTTTTAATTTATTTTTCTAGCTATATGTCAGTATTTGGTAAGCAATCCTTATTGCTTTGCCTGAGATGAAGCAGAATTCAACACTGTTTAACTTTAAAAAAATCATGTTTTCAGCTTTCTTTTTCTTTCTTTCTTTCTTTCTTTCTTTCTTTCTTTCTTTCTTTCTTTCTTTCTTTCTTTCTTTCTCTCTCTCTCTCTCTCCGCCTCCCTCCCTCCCTCCCTTTTGTTTTTTTAAGGCAGTTAACATGGGCTTTGCAGCATGGGCATCCCTTCTTTGTAATTCTGTGTGAGTATCTCCTTGCAATGCCATTAGAGCATGTAAAATTTAATTTCCGTTTCATCAGCATCAAATGTTTATCAGAGAGTTCCTTACCAAAACCATTGCCCTGCTGGGCAGATCAAGAGCATATGGGCAGAACATGAGTCACCCACCATAGCCTAGGCTCCACAGATCCTCCAGCAATTATCATTAAAGAGAAGATGTGTGTCAGATAGTTTAAAGGATGAGGCCAGATTCCTCAAACATCTTCTTTTGTGCATTTCAGCAGAGTCCAGGAAAACACATGAGGAGGGAGGAAGGGGGGATAGTGCTTAAAAAACCCGTCACATGACTTTAAACATGGACCCAATCATCACCTTAGACTAGGAACCCTGAGGGATGCACTGAGGTCTCTTTCATAACCGTTTAGCTCAGGCCAGTCCTTTAGTACAGACAGACCATACACATGCCCAAGGCTACGAGATAGGGTGGCAAAATGAAGCAAAACCTACACTTCATTCTTATTGAGCCGGAGTCCTTTTTAGCCCTGAATTTTATTAAGCAGTGACACATTCTTCATACCCTTCTTGCCAAGAGGTGCTTTCTATTGGCTAAACAAAGCAAAAGCTGCCATTTTATTTTGGTTTTTTTGCACTACCAAAAAAGGAAGCTGCTATACTAGACTGTCTGCCTTCTTTGCAATAAAGAACAGTCATTAGGAATAATTTATTTGTTCTATTTGCGTGATGAACACAGTTGATGCATATTGGTCCATCTTCCGAATGGCCAAGTTCAGTTTACTAAGAGAGAGACAGAACTGTTCAGCTAAATGTCAGCCAACAATCCCTACTCTGTCTTTCCACTGTAGTGATAGACTTATAGAACTGGAAGGGACCTCGGGAGAAATCTAGTCCAACCCTGCTCATTGCATGATCTGAAGAAAGCAGCAGGGCCCCATCCATCCAAGAGGCCTCCACACTTGCCTTGCTTTCAACTTCCATCATCTTCCTCCATTTCATTTCATGGGCCTAATACAATTGTCAAGATATTGCAAATGTTAAATATATGGGGTGCCTTTACTATTCTGGGGGGAGATGATAATGATGGTGGTGGTAATGATGATGATAGTTTCTTAGTTCCATAGTATGCCAGACTGGAGTTCTGGACCATCAGTGATTTGAATTTTATCTAAGTATGTACAAATCAATGGGGTAGTATTGGATAATGTGTCAAGTTCCAAGTGGTATCAGTTTTTGTAATTTTGCTATTGTGATCCTGTCTGTAAAACTATCGTCCAGATTTTGTCATTCTCCTTGGAATTATCCCCAGTGTTTCTTGTCACTACTGGAACCACAGTAGTGCTTGGTGGCCCTGGTGGTGATACCTGTGCTGCTGCTGGTAATCACTTCCATTGATATGTTGCCCTTCAAATCATACATTTCAAATATCTAAAATAATACATCACAGATGTCTGCTAAAATACAGAACATACAACACAGAGTAGAAAACAAATCATACAAATGTTTTTAAGTGATGCCTGAAGGACAATAGTACAGCAGACAACTAGAAAATGGTATGAAGTGCTGGCCCTATGGGGCAAACTACTCTGGGGCACATCAAGGAAAGCTTTCCCAGGCAGTCTTAATTCTCAGGTAGATTAGTATAAGGAGGAAAAAAATCCTGCCTTTAAGTGCCTGAATGTAGCCAGCATCTCGTCCTTTGTATTTAAGGAGCAGTATAATATTAAACATGTATTAAGCATTGCACAGAGTCTTTTCAGGCTGAGATTTGCTCTTTCTGTCTTGTTTCGCTGCCCTTTTTTTTTTTTTTTTTTTGCTGTGTGGGCTAGTCAGATCTCATTTTAGTTGCTCTTAGTTGCTTTCCCCTCTTCTTTTGATTAGTATTCCCTGGGCTGGTCTCTTTATGTTTTCACTGCACATGGATGAGTCAAGCCACTGCCCTCTAGCTGCACGATGAGTTGTAGGAATACAGGAAGAAGTAGAGTGTATGTACCTACGATGTAAAAAAATGTTGTAGGCATCAAGGAACAAGAAAGGACCAACTTGGTTTTAGAGAAGTTTGGATCAACTATGTTCACAGAGCAGATACAGTGGCTGTAGACACACATTGTAGAAATGGCAAACACTGCTCCATGGACTTTTGAGTAAGAGATCAATTGAAACTGACTGAATGGCCACACTTTACCTAAATCCTGTTTCTTTCATGGCCCAGGAACAATGTAGCAAAATGCTCCCTATGGTGAATAATACTCCTACTTGATGTTCTTGCTGCTTCTTAAAAATTGCACTGCATTTATCCTCAATTGTTCCTACCAATCTACATGACCATTCTGTCTCTCTCTTCTTTTTTTCCCCATTCCTATTCCCCTGTATTGCCACTAGGACTGATGGACATATCAAAACTTCCTTGTAGGCATGTTGGAGAAATCATTCTTTCATGTATAGAGATTGAAAAAAACTAAAATCAAGATTGCTGTACTTGAGATGATTGTTCATATGATTCACGTATGGGCTATTGATGGATCAGCAAAGTGAAAGTGGGATTACTACTGTTGCTGTTTTTGCCGCAGATCTTTCATCAAATTAGTGCTTGGGAAAGTTACTTTTTTTGACAATTTGGCCACTGACCTGTCAGTTGGAAAATTCTGGGAATTATATTTCCTAAAACTAATTTTTTCCCAAATCTCTATGTAATATGCTACAAGAGGCAGGGTAATATTTTCTGGAACACTTTGTACACCCGCCAAAAATTATTTCTTTGTGCACTTGAGGAATCACTGGAGAAAGAGCAAGGATGTATGTGCTGGCTCTGAGTGCATATTGCCATGCCTGTTGGTGTTCTATCCTCACACTCACATGTTGAGTGCATAGTTTGAAGAGGTAATCTACATACATATGGTTGAACGTGCTTGGAATCCTCCATAGGACTGGGGACTATGATGGAATAATCTGAGAAGATCTTTGGAAGGTACTTCTCTCATTCATGAGTGGTAAACATCTGCATATGGGAAATCTAGAGGATGAGGAAGAGAAGATACCAAGCACTAGACTATTATAGTGCTATTATTTCACTTTCAACATCCAGTGGAATTCTGGGGTTTGTGGTTTACTGAGGCCCTAGAGCTCTTTTGCTGAGAATTTTAAAGACCCTTCCCTAAACTGCAGACCCCAGGATTCCATAGGATGCTGAAAGTGGAGCAATAAAACTATAACAGTGTAGTGCAGAAAGGCCCAAAGTCTCTTGTAACTTGCCTTCTCCTCTGTTTTCCCACAGTAATTAGCAAAAACAAGCATTGTAGGCTGAGATTGTTGGATAGAAGATCCATCATGGCTCCTGCAGCATAGTTCTATGCAAGTCATACATGGGGGAGTCAGCTGATGAAGCTGCCAGATTCAGAACTTCATCGGTGCTAATGCCATAGGTTAGAATATCAAAAGTCACGAGGAGATAGAGAGC